>OX457039.1:13427650-13572650 GCA_949752735.1 Lumbricus terrestris | reverse complement strand
TAAATAGCAATGACATGCAATTTTGGAATAAAAGATGGAATCGCTTGTTTAAAAACACTGCAATGAGCAGTCAACAATGAAAGTCAACAATTCATTCCTTGGCATCACACTCTACAAATCTGTTACGAGACAAGTGTAGATTTAAACAAAAGCCCTTCAGATAAGAGTACCGTCATGCACCCAGCAGGACCTGTGGGAACTTCAGTATCTGTTTATATCCGTCATTTAGTGGACCACAGAATAACAGTCAACAATCATCAGCCACATTAAATACATCAGAACCCACCACCTGAAACAGCCAGACCATCAGCAATATGCAGTTGCCCACATAAATATATGGTTCATAACCTCATAAGATATATATCTCAATTCCATAAGCAAGTATCGCTGGTTATTAACCTCCCAGATACAAGTTCCACAGGCTACACATTGTGAGGTCCTTGATCGTCTGCCCCTCAAAAAGACAATTCTTATTGACTTGCATTGTTACCCCTGTTGTGCTGCTCATATTCTTAGGTGGCCAGTTCATTTATATCACTCTAAACAATGGAATTGTTTTCGTACTTCTCCAATTTGCGATGAAACCATCTATTTATGCGTGCAAATGCAGACATGCATAAACACTAACTTCAGTAATCATACTACAAGTATCTACAGTACATAGCACAATAACAGTTCAGTTGAAAGGCTAGTACACTTTCATCCCATAGTGAAAGAATCAGAAGAAGAAGAAGAACCCATTGGAAACTGACAACAAGGCACGTAACGCATATATCGCAAGAAATTGAGAAAGTGTCACAGTCGGACGACGTGCTGGCCAAGCCAAGCAACTTACCAGACAAACATACTGCGGTCCATACTGCCACAGCCTATAGTTGTATTCATACAAGGGAGGGTGGCTAGCTCTCCTTGCCATCTGATGAATCAAGGGAAATCAAAACATTCAGGCATCTTGATATACGTGTAAAATAAACTGTCCAGTCATGCAGTGACTGTGAATAGTAGATGTTTCGCCAAACACCAATTTATGCATATGCGGGTCACTGATTTTCACCCTAACTTGATTTCTAACCCTCAATGAGGCAGCACAGATAAAAACTGTTTAGCTACATGAAATTATAAAGACTTAAAACCTTCGGAATTGGGCACATTGCAATGATGTTTAAGTTGGTCTTACATAGAAATCCATAATAGCGAGAGCCTGACACTGGGTCAATGAGGTTCGTGACCGAGGTACAAATGGGTTAAGGTGATCAGCAGAACAAAGAGGGCGTGAAGATCGTGCTGATAACAGCTTGCACATCAAGTCACGGAGGTACTTAGGTGCTAAGCCTTGCTGGAACTTGGTAACTATGAGCAGGCGAAGCTTAGAAAACCCAATAAGTAAACAGTTACAATGATCAATTCATGCTGACATAAACGTACCATGGTCGCAAACACCTTGAAGGACACCAATCTCCTAATTGTCCTAAGTCGCCTCAATTGAAAGTAACAAGAGCGGGTCAGGAGAGATAGATGTTCAGTAAATGTCAAAGCACTATCAACAGTGACACCTAGGTCACGAATGCTAGAGGAAAAGGTGAAGCCAGGGAATAATTAGGCCAGCAATTGATAAGTCGGATCTTTAGCCAGATCAATTAGAAGTACAATTACCATTAACAGGACAGCTTTTACACAACATAGTCAAATACTGTGTGCCTGAAAGATTTCTGTCCATTCCTAGAATACTGACACAGCAGAATCTCGATCTTGAAGATCTACGCTCCATTACCCAAATCCAACTTCAATAAACAATTAACGCTAAATTCGAGCCTTTGCAGTTCAATCAGACGACAAATGAATAGGAAGCCCACAAATAAACCTAAACTAAAAGGTATCAACAATGCTAGCATAAATTAAACCTGTTTTCAAAACACAAAAGCAAAACGGGTCATTCGTTCAAAAGGAAATGCAAAACAACCTTCATGGACAAACTCGCACAGAACTCAATAGAACCAATGAGCATATATAGCTATTAAGGAATCCAATGGGAAGTCGTGCATGTCAGTCAGGATTTCTAATTGCTTATGGCTCTGGGCCACTTATATAAGACTTCATGCAAGAGGACAATAGGGTTCGACATGTACTGCTATAGAAAAATATTACAGATAAACTGGACACAGAAAATAACTAACATAGAGGTGCGAAGAAGGCTTAACAGCAAATCAGATATGGTAGGAACCATAATGGAAAGGATGCTGAAACCATTCGGACACATCCAAAGAATGAGCGACGATAGAAAGATAAAGAGTATAGTGACGGGAATCATGGAGGGAACGGGGAGAAGGGGAAGACCACGCAGAGAATGGTTGCAGGACATAGAAGAGTGGTGCGGGATGAATACACAGAAACTGACACACCGCACAAGACAGGGAATCATGGAAGAAAGTAGTCAAATGCGCAGTGGACACTTATGGGTTTTCAGCCCACGGATCATGAAGAAGAAGAAGAAGCAAGAAGATAAGTTTTAGTACAACTATAATAATCAGATCTGTACATCAATGGAAGATGAAAATATGTGACTGCAAAGAAACTTCTTAATCATGTTTATATATGCAACGGCAAACTTAATTGCGAATAAGAAAGCTGCTTTACTTACCATGGAAGAATGCCCAGCTTCGCCTTCATCCATCATAAAACCAGGTCGACCACTCTTTGCAGCTGATTGCAGCTCTCCAGCAGCTGATTCTGAAGACACAACTGGTCGAGATGCCACAGACTGCTGCTGCTGCTGCGTGGCGCCATACTGGTCAACTCCTGGCTGTCTGTACGGTTCAGATGTAATTGCTCGCGATGTAGCCAGAAGTGGAAACGCATCCGAGGCCGAGGAAGCAATCTGTGAAAGTCCGCCGCTACTGGTTCCGGTTGAGTAATCATCGGATGGCATCGTTCTTGTCATCATCTGAGGCGCTGGAGGAGGCTGGCCGTACACGTCACCAGCTGCTGCTGCTGCTGCTGGTCTAGGTGGTCTCGACTGAATGTATGAATCGGCGAAGGAGCAACGAGGAGGTGGCATTCCCACCTGACCATAACCGTCAAGTCCAGGAGGCCGAGGAGTCATTGGTGAATGGCTGAACTGATCTGGTACACTGGCTCTGTGAGCTGCCAATGAAGAGGACATTCCAAACGCGTCAGGTGCACTGGCCCTAGGAGTCAAGGGTCGGTGGGAAAATGCATCTGTGACAATAGGCCTTGGTGCCATCTGCGGCTGGGCAAACTGGTCAGAACTGCTTGCACTTGGTCTTGACATTGTTGCAGGCTGACTGTACGGATCAAGCTGAGGCCTTGGGGCCATGGGAGGCTGACCATAGGGATCCAGGTTAGGTCTTGGAGTCATTGGAGGTTGACCATAGGGATCCAAGTTAGGTCTTGGAGTCATTGGAGGTTGACTGTAAGGGTCCAGAGCAGGTCTTGGAGTCATTGGAGGTTGACTGTAAGGGTCCAGAGCAGGTCTTGGAGTCATTGGAGGTTGACTGTAAGGATCTGAATTAGGTCTTGGAGTCATTGGAGGCTGACTGTAAGGGTCCAGAGCAGGTCTTGGAGTCATTGGAGGTTGACTGTAAGGATCTGAATTAGGTCTTGGAGTCATTGGAGGCTGACTGTAAGGATCTGGAGCAGGTCTTGGAGTCATTGGAGGTTGACTGTAAGGGTCCAGAGTAGGTCTTGGAGTCATTGGAGGTTGACTGTAAGGGTCCAGAGTAGGTCTTGGAGTCATTGGAGGTTGACTGTAAGGATCTGGAGCAGGTCTTGGAGTCATTGGAGGTTGACTGTAAGGATCTGCAGCAGGTCTTGGAGTCATTGGAGGTTGACTATACGGATCTGGAGCAGGTCTTGGAGTCATTGGAGGTTGATTGTAAGGATCTGCAGCAGGTCTTGGAGTCATTGGAGGTTGATTGTAAGGATCTGAAGCAGGTCTTGGAGTCATTGGAGGTTGACTGTAAGGGTCCAGAGCAGGTCTTGGAGTCATTGGAGGTTGACTGTAAGAGTCCAGAGTAGGTCTTGGAGTCATTGGAGGTTGACTGTAAGGGTCCAGAGTAGGTCTTGGAGTCATTGGAGGTTGGCCATAAGGATCGGAAGCAGGTCTTGGAGTCATTGGAGGTTGACCGTAAGGATCTGGAGCAGGTCTTGGAGTCATTGGAGGCTGACTGTAAGGATCCGGAGCAGGTCTTGGAGTCATTGGAGGTTGACTGTAAGGATCTGGAGCAGGTCTAGGAGTCATTGGAGGTTGACTGTAAGGATCATTATTAGGTCTTGGAGTGGCAACAGGCTGACCATATTGGTCAGTAGGCCTGGGTGTCATAGGCGGTTGACTATATGGGTCAGTGCTAGGCCTTGAAACTGGTTGACCATATGGATCCAAATTAGACCTTGGCGTCAACGGAGATTGGTTGAAGCTGTCAAAGTTGGATCTAGATGTTTTTGGAGGCTGCCCATATGGATCATTCATGCCTGGCTTTGGTGTCATAGAAGACTGAGCGTAATGATCGGTGCCGCTTTGCTTTGGTGTCAGAGGGGGTTGTCCGTAACTTTCAGACATGTTCGACCGTGGTGTCAGAGAGCCGTGCCCACCGCCATACGGGTCAGACGATGAACTCGGTCGAGGGGTCATTGGAGAATGGCTGTACGGGTCAGCCCCTCTTGGCAACACTGGCTGACCAAATGGGTCAGAAATTGAGCGCTGCAACATCGGGGGCACCTGTTTGTGTCCAGCATCTGCGTGCTTCTGGGTCTTAGAGGATTGGAGTTCAGCATCAAGCGACTGCGACAGACCTGGTGTCTGCTGGCCCATGAACTGTTCACCTAGATGTGATTGCGCTGATCCAGGGCTGGTAAACCGTTCAGGACCTCGGTGAAGCGGATCTCCAAAACCAAACTGATCAGAAAGACGAGAACCTGGAGGCGGAAAAGGCGGAAACATCCGCGGACCGTACCCTTCCTGAGTGGGCGATGGTTTAAAGCCGCCAACAGCCTGCGCATGAGCACTACCCGGCGACGGACGTGAGCTCCCTGGATGACGCACAAAATGACTCGGAGAGAGTTCATTCGGTGACCCGCTTGGAGTCAACGGTGGTCGGATGTAAGGGTCGGCACCTCCTCCACCTGGTCCTCCCTGGTGAAGAGGATGATGGTGCGGCAGAAACATTTCAGTTCCTGGCCGAGGTGTTCCCGGAGTCAATGGACCGCAGTGCTCGTAGCTTTGAGATGGAGGATGAGGTTGCTTAAAGATGGCGGAAGGATTCTGAGTAGCATAGCTGCTGCCACTTGGAGAAGTATGCGTGGAAGAACTGTGAGCGATGAAAGAATACGGATCTGGATCTGGTTGACCTAATAACAAACAACCATCATATCAATCAATAGACACTTGTATCGCAGCACCTATTTGAATTAAAATATAAACGCATCAGAAATAAATTTAATAGTGCAAAAACAAATAACAAACAATAGGCTAGAAATAACTGCTAAGCTGGTTACAGTCTGACATACAGAGATTGGTGAAAGATGCTTCTGCACTAGAGAGCGAAAACTATTCCTGAAAAAAAACTGCAGTGTTCATGCTGAATAAATCAAATCAAATGCAATTTTATTAAGGCAACAACCGTAGCACATTGATCACAAAAACAGACCAACAACATTAATGATTAACATAACAGAAAGAATGAACAGTACATCATAAGAATAAACAGTATATCATAAAGCAAAGGATCATATGCGTTGAGCACTTAAAGGGGAACCCCAAAGGGACAAGTCCCGCTATCAGGGGTACCCAATATCAGTCGCTGGTGGAATGGCAGATCAGACAATGTAAACATATTGAATATATATAGCCTAATTAATTATCTCAATGCAATCATATGGGTGCTGCTAGTCAGATTCCGTACATATGTATTCAATTGACTTTTAAAGTCTTTATATATGGGCTGGTAAACAAGAAAGCATCATTTAATGTGTTGATATCAGGATCTACATAATTATCATCTATTAGAAGTGGCTTATATCATCAAAGTCAATTTAGGGAGTCAATGAAATTAATGACTTTATTATGCAATATTTAGACATAGGCTGAAGAGTTGCAATAATCACAAAATGTCATGTTCTGCAGTTATTTGTCATATAAAGAAACAAAGGTTTTTGTTACGAAATATTTAGACATACCCCTCTCCTCTGGCAGGGCAGATGACTGCTGCAAGTGTGGCTGTACCATGCTAGCGTTGGTAGATTCTGCAAAACAAAGCACAAAAATGTATTTCAACTGTGTCAGTTACTAACCAAAGAAACATGTGAGACTATGTAAGTAGCCAGCTGCAGCAAATGTCATTCAATGTCTCAGTATATTCATTAAAGGCACCAATAGCCATTTGCTACCATACAGAGTGTTGTAATAATCTCTTTTACAAATAATTAATCAGACACAAAAATCACTTCAGTCAAAGGTACAGAGGCAGCTTTTTGCAATCAGTGGCATAAAATGCAGCTCAATGTCATGGACCAGAGGAGCACACACCTGGCTGATCCTGAGGCACAGCTTCTGGAGTCTGAGGTGTTGATGCCAAAGGCAATCCAGTTAACGGTTGTCCACCACTGACTGCACTTCCGGCTGAGTGCGACGCAAGGTCCTTCTGCTTCCTCTTCATTTCCTGCGTCACCTTCAACAACAAAACACGGAATTAATAACAGTTCACAAAAATAGCAACCACATAAATGCATTCAATCATTACGACAATTTTTTGACATATATGATAAAACTGTCAGTCAAAAATGAGCACAGCTTGAATAGATACTGGAAGAGCCAGCAATGGCAAGTAAGTTTTACATTTTCTGTCAAAGCAGACAGATATTGTGCATTTGTGCAACAGTCATGAGCTGCTGATATTCATTATCGATAATTATACAGAAGAATAAAGTCTATGATTTATACATATATCTGTATAGTTGAAATACAACCAACCTTCTGTTGCTTTTGTACACGACTGGTAGCCCTGTTCTCTTTTGCTTTTGCCTAGAAACAGTACAACAGTCTTGCATCAAATAACCGCTATTATTATTTCAATAAAACAGATGCAAATCTATCACAAAACAACATCACTATTCCAAATACACACTACCCAAGTGTTGGCACAAACATTTAAACATCCTTTAAATCTCAGCCTGGTTAAGAAGAGCTTCAGTCAGGGCATTATAAAACAATTATGGGAATCACTTAAATCAACCATGTTTTGCATAACATGGACTCTTAATTTATAAATCTTTGAAAAAGTTACACAAAAACTCACAAGGTATGGTGCTCGTTGCTCAGATGGAACTTTCCTCCAAAGCTTCGATATTTGTTTCGCTCTTTCATTCCACTCTAGAAAAGAAACAAAATTTACTCAGTCAATAATAAAACTTATCAAAACAGCTAACAAAAGTTTAGAAGGAGTTTGAAAACAGGAAAAGAGTCACAATCTGAAATGAGGACTGCCGAAGTTAACAGAAGCGGAACGTAAATTTCTAAACTTTTTCACACCAATTTCGAACAACATCCACGATGCTAGTAGCGACCTGAGTGTGTTAGACAAATTCTTGCACTAGTCAAGTAAATTTATCGCAGATAACAAAATACACACCTAGAACTAGCTTCTTAAAAGGCACTACTGTGCCATTGTACAGGAAAAGACACAAACTGAGCACTGAGCAGTTCAAGCTTACCTGTGTACATGGTTTTCAATTCCGGATGACAAAGATTGGCATAAAGAACGGGAGAAATAGTCGCCATATCACCGAGGGGTTCGTCCTTCTTCCACTTCTTAACGTTCCTCTGGTTGTATGAAAGATTGTCGCTGGCCTCTGCATCATCTGCGCCTGTGTTAGGATTCATGTGCGACGATGCTAGGCTCTGCTGATGATGTGATTCAAACTGCGACCCACTTGCCCATGTAGGCTGATCAGGAAATTCAAGCCTAGAAAAAAAAGACCAACATAATAAAAATAATAACAATAATACCAATAATATTTTTCTGCTAATTAATTTAATTTAAATAAACAAATATACTATTTAAGATTGCATGACACAATAGCAACAGAAGGTGACAAGCTCAACAGTTCTAAGTAAAATGTAAGCATATGACAGCCTGTAATTTGCACATCTGTCTATACAATTCATTTTTATTATATATTTATTTCTCGCATTTGCTATAGCACACATTCAAGCTATCTACTCAGAGGTGTTCCAACTACAGCGCCGACGCTGCATCGGAGTTTCAAGTCGAAGTGCATGAGCAATTGCAAGTGAAGGATTTGCTCAAGGTCCCAACGTGGTGGCTTGAGGTGGATTTGAACCTGGAACCCTCCGGTTCCAAGGCACAGAACCCACCACTACACCACCGCGCCCCACAATATTGTTCATTTTACAGTTGCCCGAGAGAGTTGCAAACCAAGTCAACCTTATTGGACCAGCAGGTATCAAACCTGTGGTCTTCTGATTTTTGTGCAAGCATTCTACCATTCAATCATCTCCTCGCCCTAGAATGTCTTAAACAGTCCTGCAATTTATATCATGATGACACCTTAAATGAAAATTTCCCCCTTAACAAACACTAACTGTAACACTGAATAGTGAATATAGTTTAAAGCTCAGCACTAAAATTAACAAAAGCTTCATCCCAGCACAATGCAGTAGATGACCATTTGGGGATTTTCACATAAACAGAGCAATTAACTCAATTTCCAATTTACATCAAAGGTAAATCCAAATACCAGCATAACTAATCCAATTGTGCTGTATTGTATTGTACCGTAATGCATTTAATAATAGCAACAGAGAGAAGATGGCAATTGACTGCTTCCTACCCTGGAAAGTCGTCCGCTCCAAGAGAAGGGCTGAACGGTGAGATGCTGCTGCTAGGCGTGTCCTGATGACCAAACAAATCGTCTCTATGCATCTGAAGAGAACCTTTCGCCAAGAAATTGCTGTGACTTGGGTTCTGAAGTGACGTCCCAGGCAGACTGGCCAACGAGAAATTACCTTCACCATCTAAAACATACATACATGTATGTATGTATGTATGTATGTATGTATGTATGTATGTATGTATGTATGTATGTATGTATGTATGTATGTATGTATGTATGTATGTATGTATGTATGTATGTATGTATGTATGTATTTATCTGGATTATTGCAAAACACATATTAAGGACTTCTCAAAAGTGCTGTGAATGTGGCCGTTTAAGGAATCTAAACAGGCACGCCTTAACCTAACTGGACAGAATAATTTGAACAAACGAGGCCAATACAAAGAAAAACTCAAATATTCTCAGAAAGATTGTTACAAAAGGAAATGTAAATGAGTAAATGGTGTTCTCATGCTGACATATTATTGCAGCAAGGGACCAGAATATCTCCATTCTACAGGTAGATAAACAGTAAAGTATCATGACACGAAAGTTGGAGACATTTATACACTTTCCTATGCATTGGCCAAATACAATCAATATTTGAAATAGTGAGGTGGAGACTTTGGTTATGTTGACATGAATATCACACGCAGAAATTAGGCTGAGGCATAAAAGTTCAAGGCGAAATTTGCACTGTAACTTTTTAACGGATGCTAAGAAATCAAAGAAACATCACAAATCATACCATCATATATATCACTTGCTACATTCATACATGGCCTACATCTTATATTATAAGTCTGAATGTTTGTCTTTCCATATGTGTGTGTGTTGACTCTTCGTAACAAAAATAGTCTCGGAAATGAAACAGCGTTGGTTTAACAACATTTTTGCAATTAATTCTTACCCAAATTATAAGGTCAACGCAACTATTTTCAGCTTTTAATTCAATTTAAAACCAGAGTTATTATCGTTTTAAGACAGATTTCATCAATAATCGCTCACGCCAGCGCTTTAGTAAAGAGTCTACAGTCCGCATGACGTCATACCCGCCCAGTAATAATTTCCATAGCACCCCGCAGGGGCGAGTCACGTTTGGCTTTTTGGGGAAGCGAGGTGGGGTGGAGGGTTGGCGAAAACCCGAAATTTAGCAGTCAACGATGGGTACCACAGTGGAGTAGTGTTTAAAACCCTAAATTTCACTTTAGAACTCGAGTTATTAGCGTTTTAAGATAGATTTCATCAATAATCGCTCACGCTTTAGTAAAGAGTCTCGAGCTTTAGTAAAGAGTCTACAGTCCACATGACGTCATACTCACCCAGTAATAATTTCAGTAGCGCTTCGCAGGGGCGAGTCACGTTTGGCTTTTTGGGGAAGCGGGGTGGGGTGGAGGGTTGGCAAAAACCCGAAATTTAGCGGTCAACGATGGGTATCACAGTGGAGTAGTGTTTAAAACCCGAAATTTCTCGGAAAACGCCGGGTAACTCATCTAGTATTATATAAAACATATCTAAATATTGCAAGTAAAATAACTGATAAGAAGAAAAAATTTAAATTAAATCTTTTTGCAGACATAGAACAGTCGTAAAGAACTGATCACAAAATAAATCCGAACCAGATTAACTCTCGAATGGCAGAATGACAATACAAGGCGCCGGTAGAAGAATTACAACAAAAGAAAGCACGACTAACGAGAGGTGGGACTTGTCTCCGAACGCTGTTCATTCGCCAGACTATTCTTCAGGATATCCTCCAGAGTTTCATTGTCAATCTGCGCCAGCTCGTCAATGCACGGGCCAAGCATTGGTGAATGATCTGCATAACAAAGCAGACAATGTACATCAGTGTATTCTGCCCAAAAAGTTAAGAAATGATCCTGTTCTGTAATCAGTAACTTCTATATTACCGGTGTCTATTGCACAAGGCATCTATTGATGGCACTCCTAAACCAAACCATATTATTAGGTTAATGTCTACAAGATCAATCTGGTAAGACAGAAAGGCAAGAAACCTATGGAGGTTAAGCAATATGATAGATGCAAGTCTTATGTTAAGAACGAATTCATACAAGCGACCAGGGCTTAAAGCGTGGCGTCCATGCACTTATTTTAAAATATGAACGTCGTCCTGCCACTTATTGGCCAGCACAGCCTGAAAAGGCAAGGGCGTCCAGGCACTTCTTTCGGAAAGGTAAGTGGCGTCCAGGCACTTATTTTCCCACACTTTAAGCACTGCAAGCGACTAAACATAAATGAAATGTATATTGTGAGAGTTCCAAAATCAATGTCCATCCAGCAACTGCAAATGCTCGTTCAGCAATGACAGTTCTAGTTTTCAGCATGACCAGAGAAATATTATATGTCAGGGATTAAGCACTGATTTTAAGCATTGTGAAAACATTTCTTCTGAGAATTCTTCAAACTCTCCAGAGCCTCTGTACATATGCAAGAGAATCACCTTTACCTTATATTCGACAAAGAGTACAAACCCAATTTTGAATACCAAACATGAGCATAGCACCAGAGGGAAGTTTAAAGTTGAAGATGCCCAATTCGATTATACCACAATAAACCCATAGGCATGAAGAGTGGGGAAGTGAAGATCTTGACAACAATGGTTTTATTTAAACTAAATAGACAAAGTGAATTACTTTCGTCGAACGTCTAAATAACGAAAAGCGATAAAGGAAAGAAACCTGGCTGGGCAGCAATGTCACCCCAACAGCTTTCGATTAGAGATTCAACTTCCAGCGGTTCAGTTGGTAAGACATCAAGAGCATCATCTAGAAAAGATATGCATAGCATTTAGCCTATCACATTAACATCAATTCCTGACCTGTCAGCCATTTGGTGGCGAAGGGTACGAATCAATGACCTCAACTGACCTCTGCTATTTATCAAGTTCGTTGCTCTCAGGCTTAGTGTAAGTCCCAGTGATGCCATGGAATTATGAAAACACCCATTTTATCATGCACCAAGCAAATGCTTTTAATAATACAGCGCAAGAGGCATGTGGCATCCAGGTCATACATGACAAGCACCAAATGTCTTCCGATTGATCAACAGGCAAACAAAATTTGCAGAAGCAAAGTCATAATTTTCACAGATTATTCTCATATCTATCCAGTAACATCTGCTTACACCGCACAACAAGCTACAAAGGCAAAATACAAATAATCGTTGGTACTACGTTGTTTGAACGTGGACAGCTGAAACCGAACTCATGCCAAATCAGCAAGGCCGAAAGACACGTACCTATGTTGTGGTCTTTGTCCGAGTCTTCGTCGTGCTGCTGTGGCTGAAGAGCAATCTGATTGGCCGGCAACGATGCCGAGACAATGGACTCGGTCGAAACAGCTGCTGGCTGCTGCGACTGCTGTGGTTGCAACTGCTGTGACGACTGCTGCTGCTGAATAAGCCAAGGTGCATCACTACTCTGACTCTCCGTCCTGTACCCTGCAGCTGCTGACCCGTCAGGGAGAGTGGGCGAATCAGGAAACTCAAAAGGATCCTTGTTCTTGCGCACGTCCTTTGACGCAGCAAGACTCGACAGTCGAACGATGTCATCTTTATCGTCATCGGACATCTGCTCGAACTCATCCGGTCCATTTGTCTTGCACTTGTCCAGCAGACCACGTCCAAAAAAGGCCTCCTGCAAAACACAGCATCGCGTGCACAATGCAACAAGACACAGGTAGACCATGTATTTATGTCTTACCTTTCATTTAGGAACCTTGCAAGATTACATGTCCAGAAAAGACTTTTTACCAGTTCATGGGTGTCAAAGGGTAAACCCAACAGGAACAATATTGCTCTGCTAGCAGAGTCGCCCGTTCTCATTTCTATTTTGTATACAGCAACACTAATCATCCAAGCAAGAATCAAAACAAGTAAAACCATGCGAAGGTGCAGAAACGTATAAGTGCAGTAATTCATATAGATCAGATAAATAATTATATATATCAACCCTTCTCCATATGAATGAATGAATGTGCTAAGCCTGTATAGATCTCTAAACTCATAAACATATAACAAAAATAAACATGAAATTCATAAACAATTCATTAAATGTATTAGTTTCTCTAAGTTGTTTTGTTGAAAAACTTAATTTATATTGGTTGCTCTAAATACACAAAGCCACACCTGGAGATATGCCGGGTACGAGTCTTCCAACTGCGACTTCTTCACAACCTTCCTTGGCCTTCTCTTCGGCTTCTTGCTATCTCCATCCATCCGGCTCTCATCTTCTGCAATTGCATCATCATGCACTGTTTACATATCATGTAGGCTAAGCAATTGAAAATGTAGGCTAAGCAATTGAAAATCTATATCGCAACATTCTACAAGTCAATCAACAAAAGTTTTCTACTGTCAAAATTGAAACTTTACTGAGCAAGTATTGTTGACACGTTTTAGACCATGTCACCACTAACCATCTTGAAAATCATGTATTCGTTAACATCACCACCACATATCAAAGCTAGAGTTTAATGTACAAGGCACCAAAACTGAGAGCGTAATAACAACAAGACATAACAAGTTCAACAAGTATACAGAAAATGAGTATTTTCTCTAATCATACCACTCAAACAGTGAGTCACACAGTTTGAAAGATATGACCACTGAAGCTTTCTCAGCAACCAACAGCAAATTATTCAAATATCAACGAATTAGCAAACAGCGACAAAAAATTCAATAGATGAGATAGGTCTTTAATTAAATAGGTCACTGGTGCGAGAGGTCATTTTAGTAGATAATGACCTCCAACAGATACAGCATCAGCCACAACATTAAGAAAAAGCAAGACTTATATCTATAGAGCGTGATTACATGGCATGCAAAAGAGTGCCAATCAAATAAAGGTGGACGTTAAGGATACCATCATCCAACAAGAAGTTAATAAATCACATTACACCTGAACCTAACTAAGACATCAAACAATACTCTTTCAGAAGCAAAAACGAATAGTGTCAGGATGGAATGAAAATATAAGTGTATGAACTTTATCTGTTAGACATGCACATTTCAAGAAGAACAAATTCCTACCTTCTCTGCAAACATCCATGCCAGTCATGCCACCCAGCTGCTGCAGGGAACCTTCTCCTGGTTTTGACATATTGGAACCAAGTCGAGAACGAACCATGCCGCCACCTCGCGCCCTGTGCCGTGGCAAAAAGCCACCAATTCCTGCGAAATTAAAAATTGCAGTCGTCAGTTAATTCTCCACATATGTTGATACATGCACATCATCAGAAAATAATAAACATAAAAGAGAGATACAATAGTCAATTACAAAACTTTGGATAGATAAAATTAACACAGATGTATAACGTTGTGCAGTACTAATATAATTTTTTGCCAATTACACAAAAGGTGTAGGCTGGTTTGCCAATACCATGTACAGCTGATTATTATAAAATAGCCAATTCCAATTATGAGACCGATTATTTCATTATTTATTTATATTCAAAATGTTCAGTTACGAAAGACAAACCTGATATCGCATGCAAGCATGTATTTTATGTATTCTGCATCTGGCATTCACAATGTAAAAAATTGTGAGTGGTTGTCATATACTACATGCAGCGGGATCTTGGATGTCAGAAGGTGGACAACATGATGACAATATATGGCATTGTCAATCGTCTGACGAGTGGCAAGTTGCCAAAAACTAAGAAGGCACCGATCATTTTTGCAGATATCAATTATACGGATTGTTCCTATAATCAGCCCATCCCAATTATGAGCAGACACAAGAAAAAACAGGAAAAATCTTAAAACTGGCTCATAATCAACGAAAGTCTTGATAATGATCTGCATACTCTTTAATCAGTGTGAAGATTATTAATGATCAGCAATAATTAGCCATAGAACATTATATTCGCCTAGTATCCACTTCAACAACCAATTTAATTAATTCTGATTCACAAATGGTCAGTATGGAAAGCTAGAATTTCTTATTAAAGAAATCAAACACAGATACATAAACAATGAAATATAATATAGTACATATATACATTACATATACATATCATCATACACACTCAAACATGCACATTGCACACCCCCGCACATATTTAAGAAGCTGACAAAGTAACTAATGACTCTTTGCATACGAAACTCACCCATTCCCATGCGAGTCCGAGGTTTCTTTTTCTTCTCAGCTCCCAGTCCAAATCCAGTTCCAGAATCCATTGGTTTGTCGTAAGTTGGTGAAGTCATTTCCCAGTCGTCGTGGGGCATTTCCACCTTCCCCTCTTCTACATCCAAAAGATCTGAATATAAATAAACATGAGAACACACATGCATCCAAATCAAATGATGGCTTATATTGCATTGGTTAAATACTATCCGCAGCTCTCATCCAATTCAAACACCATTATGACAATTCATCAATTTACAGCAGTTCAGTTTCAATTAAAAATGCAACCATGACACTTCTGTATTGGGTATCCTCAGCTCTGTTCTACCTAACGCCACAGCATGGCAATTCTAACTTGGATATTCTCATCTGTTCTACCGGGGGCCCAGTAGAGTAATGGATAACACGCTGGCATAGAGAGCGAGAGGTAGCGAGTTCAAGCCCCTGTTGGGCGAACATGGTTTGTAGGCTGCTATTAGCACCATGGCTGTCTGTTCAGTTTGATGTTAATTAAGATTACTGCATAACTTGCACATGTAAAGCACAGTGCGTTTGCAGGCGTTGACTTAACGAAAAAATATTATATTATTTTATTTTTTAATAAAACACGAGCACAGCAATTAAAAACTGCACGTCCTACACTTGTTTCCACCTGAAACACAGAACAGTAAATTCCAATTATCCTTCAACATTGCCTTGCTGCACATGAATACCCAGTTTCAACTAGAAGAGCTAATGAGTTTTGTCAACGTCAGAGTTGCCAAATTTTCCTAACCTGTTGCCAAATTCTTAGAATCATTGTCAGCATCCTCCTCTGATTTCTCCGACGACATCGACAGCATTGGCACAAGCGCCGGAGGAACGATTGTACGCTTGGTCAACCTCGGACGCTTCTTTTCCTCGAGCTTCAGTGACTGATTGCGAATCAATGTGATGCCAGCCTCCGACAAGCAGACACCATCTAGGAAGAACGTCTTAGGAATCTTGGGTGGCTCTGAAGAAGAAGAAGACAGAGAGCAAATTAATTAAAATTTATCACAGGATTCTTTGTGAATATATTCCATGTGTGATAGTAATCACCAGAGTCCATGGTGTTGATCAACTGTCTACTACACAAGACATTAACTGTTGGCTATGTATGACCCAAAAGCACAAACTATGCAAATACCATAAAACAGTTCTCATCAACCCATGCAAATTGATTGAGCAATGAAATGGATAAGATCATGCCAAAGCACATAGATGGCATCCACTTGCTTTAGTCCAATCGTAGCACTTACCTGGTTCTTTGGGAATAGCCACTGGAGGAGGTGGTGGGAGTGGTGGAGGAAGTTGAGGTGGTACTGGTGTTGACGGAATTGATTCCAGCTTGTCAGGAGGAGGTGGAGGAACTACAACGAATTTCAAAAACACATACTAGCACAATTTAAAGATTATTACAGCAGAACTGAATTGAAACAAAATGCTGTCAGGAAATGCTGTCATGATAAAGAATTCTGTACATATAAACTTGATCATTCTGCTTCAGACTTTTGACAAATTAAATTAAAAGCAATCATCAGCTTTTAACAATACTAATAACATGGAATCTAGGGCTAAAGCGTGTCTGTTCTACACCCTTTCCTCAATAAAAAAGATTTCTCAAGTCTTGGGGTTCATTGAAAAGTTTACTCCATTAAGTTTAGAACTTAATTTAACTTTTGCCAGTAAATGTAATTACTCTACATGTATGTAAAACAATAAGGTTTCATCCTAGCAGACCACCCAAAACTGCATGCACTCATCATATGTAACATTAATCATCAAAGACATATGGCATCTAAAATAATGCACCTAGAAAACCATCAATGTCTTGGAGTGAGGCACCAAACTGCATTTGGCATTGGGCATTCTTGGCAACTGGGCCAAAGCTTTCGTATTTTTCCTGTCCAGCGCTGCGTAATTCATCAGTTACATCTTGTCACTGAAGTATGAAGTATGACTAGGCTGGTTTCCGCGACTTCGCTTTTATGGGGGGGTGCTGGGTGCTGTAGAAGTTCCGATTTTACGATTACGATTCAATAGCTTGACATCTGACTTTCCCTACTAAACGGACTTTGACTGGGCTTTCTATAGATCACAATTTTAACAACTATCAGTTGAATGAAGCAACTAAACACTGACATCTAGTGCATATGCCTCGATATTCAATAAATTAGATTAGGTGGTCATAATAATACAACAAAGAAAAACTGACAAAATAAGCTAGGAACAAATCAAATGATGAATCAAGAAACACACATGTAGAAAGCTGCTGCTTGAACTCACGTGGTCCTGGGACTCCAGTCTTTGGTCGGCAAATCATACAGTTGTACCCAAAATCCAATGCGGCTTCAGTGTCTTCTTCATTCTTCAGTCCATCGCACATAGCATGCAGCCATCTGGAACATATTTCAACAATGAAAGTGCAAGCATAGCACCTTAACAAAGAAACAAAAAGTTGAATTTAACAAACCATCCTATATTTCTGCAAATACACTAATAGAAATATTATGCGGCACTGCACTGTATATATCGGTCACCATATTACAGCAACAATAGGAAAAAGCCAACATAAAATCTGCACTTCTGATGCACATATCACTAGATATTAAAAGTTCAAGAAAAACAGAATGATTTCATGGCACAATTTGCATGCTTTTATATTGCATATGAGCATGTTTAAGACGCCAAAGCTTTGCAACATAGTCACATGCTACATAACAGGATCATGCCATAAGCGGCAGAATACAGGGTGGGCCAGCATAAATGTCCCGACTTTGCAGGCGTATAACTTCGCCAATTTTTAACATTTATTTATACTTAATGCATCAAATTAAAGGTATTTCACTCTAGTATTAACTCTAAAAAAGTCGAACTGATACTAGTCTCGGTTTTAATTATATGCCCGGAACAGCGCTAGCTACCATATTTTGCTGTCATTTGTGACGCAACCTGGCGCCGTTGACAGACGATGATCGCGTTTCGATCTTAATTTTACGAACTGGTAAGGGATTTAATTCGTTTGAAATGATTAACGAATATTCTAACAGAGGATGGAATAAACAATACCTTGTATTATCTGCTACGGAAAATTAATAAAACAGGACTTTCTACTTGCAAACCATGGGAATCGGAGCGCACGGCGCTCACATCCGCTAACATTGCTCGTGTGTCCGCGTACATTTGCAGTCAAGACAATGACCAGGGCAGGCCCTGCATGCAAATTCAGCGCAAAACAGGCCGTCTTGGAAGCACTGAATAGCGTATTGGAAAAGATTATAGACCTAAAGTTAAAGTAATTTGTCGACGAGAAGTCCCACGAACTCTCCAGCTCTTACGCAAAGAAACGACTGGCAGCGTGCAAGCGTCTGAAGCAGCGCATGGCAGTGCACGGCTGTTGGCAAAATTGAAAGGACGCGGTTTTGCGATTAGAATATACTCATGGTAGGGACCCTACAAACACTCAAAATGATCGTGTCTACGCGCGTTTTAGCAAAAAACGATAGAATTTTCCCGGGAAACGGCGTCATAATGCGTCAGTAATGACAAAAAACGGTAGCTAGCGCTGATCCAAGTATATAATTAAAACCGAGACTAGTATCAGTTCGACTTTTTTAGAGTTAATACTAGAGTGAAATACCTTTAATTTGATGCATCAAGTATAAATAAATGTTAAAAATTGGCGAAGTTATACGCCTGCAAAGTCGGGACATTTATGCTGGCCCACCCTGTATATATGCACTTAGGATGGATGTTAGTATCTGAGCAATTAAATAACAACTTTTAAATAGAGCTCATGAAAGGTTCAACAGCATGACTATCTAACAGATCTAAATATGATTCATGAAATTCCTAGGTACAGGGGTGGGACGCGGTGGTGTAGTGGTGGCGTCGTTGCCTTGAAGCCGGAAGGTTTGAATCCACCTCAAGTCGCCACGTAGGGACCTTGGGCAAGTCCTTCACTCGCCATTGCTCAGCGCTTCGGCGTGAAACTCCAATGCAGTGTCCACTCTGCAGTCGGGAGCGCCTCTGAGTAGAGTGCTTGAAGGAGCGCTATAACAAGTGCACATACAAACAAACAGAATTAGAGCAAAACAATGAATATATTACTGAATTCTGTGCTACAAAGAAGAAATGCACAAGCAGAATCACTTACCGGCTGCAATGCAAGCACTGTATGATAAGATCGCCCTCGACATACGACAAATTACAGAAAGGACAGATCTCGAGACTGGCGCACGGACCGCACTGCGAGTAGTTATCACGCCACTGGCAATCAACACCTGGAGTGTTTGAACCACACGTGGTGCATTGTATGCACCACTTGCACTTCCATGATCCCTGAGGAACACTGTCCAGCGGAGGATCGAGACAGTAGATGTGGTAGCTGATGTCGCATTCGTCGCAGAGAATCAGACGGCTTTCATCGTGAGGCTTGCCGCAGCCTTCGCAGACCGTGCAGTCAAGGCAGCGCCATCCTTTCTGCAGCATTGCCACTGACACCTGCGTCAATTAACAAAGAATAACTTTGCTTACAATCTTTGTCATCATCATCATCACATTTTTTTAGTGTTCCTTATCCAAAACAGATGAATATGGATCTAGTAAACTGCACACAGAAATGGAGATGCTGTACTGCTCAACAGGTCCCTCTAGGAATAAGATGGCCTCGGACTTCCACTGAGCTTGATATTTGTCAACTTAGAAAGTGAATGATGAAGTTAGTAAATTGCAGCGCCTGGTTCAAATCAAATCAAAATCAGATCGTCTATTTGGTGACAAAACAAGAATAGAACACCACAAAGAAATAACAAGTAAAATGACACAGGGGCCCCACTAGATAGGACCCCAAGAATCAAAGGTCAAAAGAAGCATGACAAGTACAAATCTTACCCAGAAATTTAGGAATATCAGTGATTAGCACAAGTTTCACAAGCTTTAATGTAATGTAATCAGCAATTTTTATAGCACCGCTCACAGCCATTGTCATTCAGTAGTGCTACAAAGGAGGATTTCTCTTGAAGTGGCGCTATATAAATGTACAATTACAATTACAAAAGTGCGAGAACCCCGAGCAAAGAAATAGGTCCTAAGAAGAGAGAGAGACATCTATTTTATTGTAGATATGACAATTTAATGATTTGAATAAAAAAAGAATGATATTCAAAACTGAGCAGACTACTTGCCTTTAGATTGACACAGTACGGATGATAGCACTGGCCACACTGTACACAGGCGATCAGTTTGCCTTCCTCTCCTTTCCCATAGCTGCCACAACTCAAGCACATGTCTTGCTTCAGCGTGAACTGGTCTTTGGCAGTGCACAGGACAATGGTTGATGAGTGGTCATCATCTTTGCTTCCCTGGTCATTACTATTTCCTCCCTGACAAACAGCAATAAAGACAGTGCTGTGGAAATGTTCCAGGAAATATCTTACAAATGATCATACACACAGTTGCCATTGGCAGCCTCAGAAGTAATTAGAATACAGTACAGCCAACGGTTGTGTGGAATTCTGCATGAATGAGCCCGTGGTGTCGTGACTTAAATGTTAACGTCTAAACATGAATGTTAAACCTACATAATGCTATGTAAGTAAGGTTGAATCTGTAACGTACTGTGTCTTAACAACAAGTGGTTGCAAAAATGAATATTCTATTCTATTCTTAGGCACCTGTATAAAAATCAAGAAAGTAAAGATCAGAACAGCTAAACACTTACAACTCGGCTGTGCGGCCATTTTTAATATGACCAAAACCACACTTTTATTGAAACCAAAAACTAAAACAGCATTAACAGATGTAATAGGTCACAATGTTGACTCAAAGGGAGACTTCTAAAACGGCCTAAGTCCTGCGAACAATGGTCACCATAAAATACGCATTGAATTAAACATTTGAATATATTTCACCTGAGATGAACTGAGCTGCTTCAGTTTCGGTTTTGGACCACGTTTTCTGTCCGCTGGTGGATGGGAAGTTATCCGCTTCTTTTTGCCAATGCCAACTGAACGATTCTGTATGATAAAGCCCACATTCAAATTCAAATGACATATATGCAAGCAGAAAAAGCAATGCAGAATGCCCACTACCTAAACCAGTGGTTCCAAACCCAAAGTGGCCCGCCGGGCCTCAAAATGTGGCCGTCATCACTCAAAGAATTAACAAAAATATATGACAAAATTGACAATTTGGACAGGATAGAAAAATTATTTTTCAATACAAATTATTTTATCTTACATCTCTAAATAACATCAAACATTCTATTTTGGCTCAATCATAACAATTTAAATGCTTTTAGTTAATTAAATTTTAGCTGTGTGGCCCCCCTAATGACCTTCAACTAAAAAAAGCGGCCTTTGTGTCCTCCAACTTAGAAAAAATGGCCCCAAAGTCAAAAAAGGTTGGGAACCACCGACCTAAACTGAATGAAAATCAACTTCATAGCGTCAACCTTAACATTATGGCAATAAAATCAAGTAAACGCAAAGTAAAACGCAAAATGGATATATGCCAATTTGTTAACAGTTGTGGATGCTTGCATGTATAACATCGATAACTATTTATAAAATTTGTTTCTACCAGTTCTTAATTTCCAATATTTATCCTATAACTGCCTCACTGGTTTCAAATCCTTTCCAACTGCCACAATAATCACAAAAAGATCACAACAGTCAGCTACAAATGCTAAGACTTTGGCTGTCCACACAAACAGACCACTTGTACTTCGAAAAGTTAATGAGATTAATCATCTACTTAACTCAGTAGTCTTGTTTAAATCTAAACTTAAATCCTATTTGTTCGCTAAGACTTATCCCGTTTCATCAGACAGCAGCCTTGTAGTGGCACGGCCGTGTTGCAGGCCACATAAGTTGTCATTACTGGTCTTATTTTTATTATTATTATTATAAATTATAATTATTATTAATTATAATTATCATTGTTATTATTACCCACTTTGTTCCTTCATCAAAACAATTCTTCACAGCCTTTATTAGAAAATCCCAATTACTCGCCATGAGCAAGAAATTTCAATGATCAGCCAAAACAATCAACTTCATCAATCAAAACACCAAAGTTCAACTTGAGCAAAAGTTCTGCAAAATTACGTAAGCAACAAAACAGCAAAAACATACACAAAATATTTAGGCTGAACTGTACCTTATTTCTGCCAGCTGTCAACTTCTTTTCGTACTGCTCATCGAACATTGGTTTGCCCATTCCAGGTCCAGCCGGCCTCTGACCAACTAAACCACCACCACCGCTGCCACTCAGCGCTGGTTTACTGACACTTGCGAGTGAAACGTCACTGCCGTTATTAATTTCTGACATCGAATTACTTTGGATGACAGTTGATGGCGTATCGAGCTGTTGAACTTCCTGTCAAAAAATCAGTAAATGGAGACATATCAAATTTTGACAACATATCTTTAAGAGAACAAGAAGAAAAGAAATTCTTTAAGCAAGCAGTGAGGCAGTTCTAGGTATGAAATCACAGCGACACCACTTTCTCAGTGCAGCATATAGAGAGAGGGTGGGCCATAAAAACTTGATTTGAAAAAATTCATATTTTTGGCCAAGATATTGGCAAAAAACTATGGGTGATTACTTTTTTATGGTCCACCCTGTAGAAGCGGATCACCAGTCCTCTCCTTCACCATCTCACCTTCCCATAAACACAGCAATGTCAGTGTACTCAACACAGCTGAGTTGGTTGGGTGTAGATGGAACAGAAATATTCAGCCAAATATCAAATTATTCTTTAATGCTGACCTCTCGATCAACAAGCACACTAACTATTACACTATCACGAACCTAATAAGAAGTAAAATAATCTACAGTACTATTGAATTTTCATTACAACGAATGACAATGATTCGACAGTTTCATCAAGTAATAATATAACAATGCTAGAAACTTGTAAGGCTTAAGATCATCCTGCTGAAACAAAGAGACAAACACAGAAAACTAAACAAAAACAAGATTCAAAGCTCTAAATGTCTCATCTTAATATAAAATCAAATATAGAATAGATTTGATAAAGGAAAGAATTTTTTAAGAGATTCCTTTTGTACTGCATTGACATCTGACACAAGTGTGTAAAAAAATCTGACACAAAAAATGATCAGCGAACCTTATTAAGGGCATTGAGGTCGATTTCACTGCATGCTATTGAATCGTCCGTCATAATCATATCCTGAGAATTCTGCATAAGATCATCTCCTTCAAACGTTGCTGCATGACCACCTGAGTCCAAGTCACCTTCTGAATAATAAACAATAGCCAAAGCTGCAGTCTGTGACAACTTTTTTAGTTACTAACAAGAACCAATAAATAATAATATTGTACCGCAAAAGGTTACAGTGTACAATTATGCAGCTTAAACAATTCACAAGAATTGAGATCACAGAATACACAAATCTTAACTATACTAACTGAGCAGACAGCCTGCAAAACTTGCTCCCTAGAACTTCCACGTAGCTTATACTTATTTATAAGTAAGCACCAAGTGATCCCATCAACGGATGGGATGACTTGGTGCTTACTTAGCCCACATGGTTTAGCAACAACTTTAACAAATGCCTTTGATTTATATTACATGAAATAACAACTTATATACTTTGAATCTAGAAGAAAACATATTAATTATTTTATGAATTTATAAAACGACTCAACATATGTAGTAACAGTCAAACGATAAAGAAATTATAAAAATTAATACTGTTTCCTGCTCAGTGTTTCGATGGGTCAATATCAATTACAGCATCAAAATTAACGTGCAATTCCGGAAGACTAAAGCTGCATCATAAGCCTCTTAAACACTCGAGCATCATGTGAGAAATGGATGAAATATTCTATAACATGATTTAAGTAAACAGCCAAGTAGAAACTCAGTAATTCACAA
The DNA here is from genome assembly GCA_949752735.1 of Lumbricus terrestris. Classification (NCBI taxonomy): domain Eukaryota; kingdom Metazoa; phylum Annelida; class Clitellata; order Crassiclitellata; family Lumbricidae; genus Lumbricus; species Lumbricus terrestris. The sequence goes on along the minus strand of OX457039.1, from coordinate 13,548,669 downwards.
CTTCAACTGACCTTTGAGTCCTTTGAATATGCTGAAGTTTTCAATGTCTTGGAGGCTCGTTTCATCAACCATGCTCGACAGGCTATCTGTTTGACTGCCAATCTCAAACTAATACAGACAAACCAAAGTATTCAGTCAATCCCAGCATATACAGGCACCAAGAGCAGGTGACAGACTACAAGATGCAGCATTTTACATGAGAGTCAAGAGCAGCAACAAAATTATATAATTTCAAAATTGTTAAAACTACTTTAAAACCACCACAAATATCAAATGTTGATAACAAATTATTTCAACAGTGCACAACATTTAGTTTCAACAAAACGTCATCTTTACCAAGTTTTGTTAGTAAAAGCCATTATATTAATGGCCACTTTAGCACATGGGCTTATAAATTTATGTCTGATGATCTGCATATTAGTCGTATCTGCAAGTGTGACTTATGCATTAATATTATATATATAGTTTACTACTCTTGCACCACATCATCTTATGCAAACGAGTGGCTTATATTTAATAAACTACGGTACAGACGCAATGTGTAGAATAGAAAATGCAAACATAAACATACAAGTGCACAATGCACAGTTGCACATGTACTGATTTTAAACACACAAGTGCACATGCACTGATTTTCCCACTGAGACACAACAAACACACATGTATGTAATTCCCAAAGTTAAACAAGCAACCACTCCATTATATACATCTCATTTATATACACATGCATTTTCTTAACATCCCTGCCTCACCATTGTCACCATTATTTGCCATTATTTAGTAGCATTCCTTCCAAAAATCTACAAAATTTTTAAATTGTAGGAAACACTAAAATACATCACATTTATAATAAAGAATTTGAAATTGACTTTAGCTAGGTCTATGCTGTGTAGCTTTTCAGGTTAAAAAAAATCAGTATTTGTGCAACTTAAACTTGTACAGAACAGACTCATCTATTAAAGACCAACCTACCCCAGTCGCGTCGCGGTTTTTGCATGCAAGGCACACATAGTCATCTTGTTCGATTTTGCTGAGGTCAACCGACTCATCACATTCTGCGTGAACATACCTGCACAACAAAGCCACAATATATATCTATTCTCCAACAAGTGTCAACATACAACTGGGAATTAGGCTTTATTCTTTTGAAAAGATCTGGAGATTTGCTTCAGCATTGACGCAAGCAGAAAATTTTAAGGTCTGCCGTTGACAAGAACTGTCTGATTGTATAACATACTAGCGCTCCAAAACACTCTGGACATTTGTTGAGCTAATTGGGATACCAGATACCGTACTTTCCGGACTACACGTCGCTCCTTTCTATACGTCGCTGTGACGTCATACTGGAATATTTTTTGAACATACCTTGATACAACAAAGCCACAATATATCTACTCTCCAACAAGTGTCAACAAAAAAACGGGGGAATTAGGCTAAAATTTTCAGGTCTACCATTGACAAGAACTGTCTGATTGTATAACATACTAGAGCTCCAAAACACTCTGGACATTTGTTGAACTAATTGGGATACCAGATACTATTCTAACACAGGAGCACAATTAATTAATTAACTAATTCATTCATTATGGAAATTTATATAGCGCCCCTTCAAGGTCACTACTCAGGAGCACTCCCGACCCAACTTCGGCTGAAAAGTACTCTTTGAAGGTTGTGATAAAACACTAAATGCCAAATGTGCAAAAAAATACATTGACAAAGTCCCATGCATCCCTACATCATAGTTTGTATAAATAAATACATATCTCAGTGCTTGTCAAGTTTTATAAATGTGCCATATAAATGCCTAACAACAAACCTAAATACATAACACTTATCCAGCGCAGTCAAATAATTACCTCTTGCATAGGCAGCATTGCACCATTTTGTTCTGTGTGAACTGGCGGTAGGCTTTACCACATAGAGGGCAGCACAATCCTTTGTTGCGCTGCTGGTAGCAGCTGTCACAAACGGAATAGTTGAGATGCCACCGAGAGCTGTTTCCACTACCAGGCGTACGAGACCCACAGTCCCCACAAATGCGACAGTTCTAACACAGAAAAAAGCAAAAGACAAATTAGTTAAAACAGATCCATGAAACAAAAATCAAGCATGGACCAAAGTGTAGAGAAAGGGGCGACAAACAAATTCGTTCGTTACTGGTAAAGACGGTTCTAATCTACAAAGCCAGGGCAGATATCACCGGACATTCGGTCACGACCAGCAGTCCAACCCTAATTGCAATCTTGATGCTAGAAGCCTATGAACGAATAGCATGTGATGAGTGCATACTGCATAGTCCTATCGTCTTACAATTAGGGATTAAATGATAATCAGATATCCGATATTAACAACCCTACCTATGGTATAGTTAAGCAGACATATAAGTACATAAATGCAATCTTGAGATCCAATGTGTTGTCTCAATTGACTCACTTTACACTTCCAGCCATTCTTGGGTATTGTTGTCATAGCTGGTTGCAAGCAAAACGTGTGATATCCTTTATCACAGGTATCACATACCAGCATCTTGTTGTCATCACCAGGTTGCCTGTGTCACAAAATGAATAGAGTCGCATTCAATTTCAAATGCTTCAAACCAGTCGTTATAGCATCAAACATGTACACCACGTAGCTATCAAACGAAAATTTCCTTCACAAGTTATCGCACATCAACAGCCACAGCATCAATTCCACCGTCTGAACAGAGCAGCTATTAACAGAAATTACAACTGTGGTAAAGATCTCAATACATAAACTTCTGATGCAGGTCAAAATGAGACGATGATTGCATAACAAATAACTATAACAGTAGTAACAATACAATACAATACAATACCTGCATGTCTGACATATCTTGCACTCTGGACACTGCCAACCGGCCCTGACAACTGGGTTCACCTCCACAGTCGGATCTAAACAGTTGCCATGGTAATGCTGGCCACAGCTGGTGCAGAACAGTTGATCCGAGATGCTGCCGGGAGTGTCACAGACAACACAGTACGCCTCCATGTTGGCTAATAATAATCAGAACCAAACAAAAGGTCCATATATATGTAACAACAACAAATGAAAGACAAGCCGAAAATATAGATAAAATGCTTTGCTCCTCAGCATGCAGAATCATTACGACTTGATTACATTTACTCCTGTACCATGTGAGCAAAAGCACAGAGATCATCCACTGCCAATTATCATATCCATGCTTCCATTTTACAATCGCATCCGTTCACTTGCTTTCCGCTGTGATGTACAGAAAGAATTTTCAGCCTATTTGCAACAGCACCATACTACGCTTAACATCTCTCGCTCAGCACCTAATGATGCATTCTACTCCAGTCTTAAGACTGTACCTTTTAGCTCAAGCTGAGCTGGGAGCACTCCTGAGTAGTAACCTTTAAGATGAGCTATATAAATTCTTGCAATGAATGAATAAATTACTATATTATAACTGTGCAACAGAAGTCATTAAATGAGATTACCAAGAATCAATCATAATGAGGTTGTATCGTAATGAGAATTTTCAGCAGTCGACTGGTTTTGGGATTCATCTCCCAGACCGCCTTACACAAGAATTTATCATGCAATAAAGTCTGTTAAATAATGAGTCTCTGGTGTACGAGTCAATGGACCAATCATCCGGAATGTGCAATATAAGCTTCGCACAAACAACAAGCAGAGCTGAAAAAAGTAGAAACTGCGAAATACAGACGATGATTAATTTTAATACCAATAGCAACAGCTTGGTCCGTGTGGTCTGGGCAGAGAAGTGACAGTGTCTTGATGTCCTAACACGAAAGCAATAAACAATAGTTACAGCATCATCATTAACGTGCATCCATCAGCAATCATCTCATTCAACTCAACATTTTATTTCCTACTCTCGACAAGCACAAGACATCACGCTTTGAGCAAATAAAAACAATAGCTATAAAGTAATCGTGAAAGCCAGAGCTTCCATCAACGTGTCCCATACTTCCCAACAGAACAATGAAAACAATGAATGTTGTCCAATAATCCTGGAGTTGCTGTACATCTATGCAAATTTACCTAGCTTCCAGCTTGTGATTGTCAAGTCAAGTTTGTTGTCTTATTAGTCATTATATTGTGACTGCTCTCGCCTCACAAATAAACTCTCCAGTTTCATTAGTGCACATATATATTTCAAAAATAGCACAGAGGTAGTTACAACACATTAGACTGAAAAAATGGCAGCTGAAGATAGATGCCTTAAATCTCTGATATTAGGAGATTTATATTCAACAATGAATATTACAACCTACTCATTAATGACTGACTGACATTAATCATACCAAACGTAGCTAATCAGACAAGAAAGAAATTGCACATGTAAATAGGTGTCCCTGTTAGCGGGTTATTCATCCCTTAGGGCCTTCCTTATTGCCATCCGATTATGCGAAGCGTGTTATACTATGTTTATTGTTTATGGTTGATGATTACAATAAATTAATTTAATTGAAAAAAAGAACATAATATGCGTGTTACTAAATGCATCAATGCATCCAAGAGGAAAATAGTCACCTGAAAACTGCCGCCTCCTGACGCACAGGGATAGTGATATTTCTTGTTACAACGGCCCTCTCGACATTTTATCGTAGCCCCGTAGTGACAGCAATAATTGCATTTCTGAAGCAAAGAAGCATTGTAACGTAATGCGAAACCGATCAGCTCAGCAAGAATCAATGTAGCAGGATTAGAGCTAAGTCTCTAGCATCTCAAAATAATACATATGCACAACATTGTATTCAAAACAATTTCAAAACAAACAGTGAAATTCTTAAGTGCAGAAAGCTAATTTGGGTCTTTTTAAATGTTAAATATGGCTTATTATGCATGTATGTATGTATATGACCATTTATATAGCGCCTTAACAAGAATCTCACGAAGGCACTTAACGTAACTACCCAACAGATCTAAACAGATGCGATTTATTATGCTCCATACATGTTAAACATTGAAGAGTCACTTGGATTACTGGTGAATAAATCCAGTGAAACACTTTTATCACCACAACTGCACACTTTGACAGTACTACATAGATCCCAACTTCTAGATCTTGCCAATCTGTTGTGCCTTAGGCTAGTCAGCAGATAACAAAGAAAATCAAAGACAATGCCACATGTGCCAAAGTCTAAAAAGCTTTTCCTAATTAGTCTGTCAAGAAAACTTATCAAATACAAGTGAAATTTTATAAAATTAATACAATAACTTACTTTACATCACACAATAATACATTCTCAATTTCTCATATAGCATTAGCCATCCACTACCTCGTAAACACAATATACATGCAACCTGTTGCTTAAGAAACCAAGCTAGTAACTTCAGCTACCTACCTGTGTTAAGCCAGCAAACACAGCCTTGTCAACAAAACGAAGGCTATAATCCTCCGATTGTATGACGCCTTCGGACCAAGCGGCACAACAGTGATGAGCCCAGATGTGTCCTGAGAAGCATTGTCATCAATCAATCAATCAATCAATATGTTTATTAGAAGTACTAAGCTGACACAGATCTATGCACAATGCACATGCACAGATTCTTTTACAGCTTAGCTGGCAAGGCATGGTAGAAATGCAACTGCTCTACAGTGCCTCATGACTATTTGGTAATCACTGACTAAACAGGGTATCATAAGTTTTTAGCTAAGACAACAAGCATTAGAACAATTGTCATAAAGGATATACATAATATATATATATATATATATATATATATATACATGAGCTGTCCACAACCACCAATCCAACCACCAAACAAATTTCTCATGACAATGTGAAAGAATGACTGTCAATTTCAGTGGTTGCGTCAAGATTCTAACCCTAAACGCACTGGTTTATTTACCCCAACGTTTACTTTGACTACACATCACTCCTAACTCATTCTTGATAAAATAATTTTCTACACATACCATTAACTAATTACATGCAACTAGGACAAATGATGGAAGTTCAAAATGTGCCTGAAATAATAGTCCCACAATTTAAGCACTGACCTGCATGGTAAATAATCAGTGATGTTGACAAGCAACATCCAATGTCATGTGACCTTAGCTGAGAAAAGGAACCACTTATATCAGGAATGGACTCGGTGACTTTTAAAATAGGCCGATACCTTACAGAAATTAGGTTATGAATTACACGATGTTTGGTCTAAAAAACTTGCACATCTAAAGCCAATAAAACATCATTTGACATATGATGGGACATCAAATTCAGCCTGTCTCTTCTACCTGATGTTTTAATAACAGAAATTGGCCATAATAGATCAAGCTGCACACAACAGCCTTCAGAGTCTTCAGTACACTGAGTATAGGATGTAGAGGCGTCAATACTCAATAATCAATATTCATGGTCTTAGGGCAAAGGCTATTTTATGGCTAATCCAAGTCGCAACAATAAATCAAGAAAGGTGCTCTCGGCCCAGTCATGGCTAAAATGTACAATTGATTGATTGATTGATACTATACAGCTAAAAATTGATTTTACGTCCTAAATAAATAATAGCATTCATCCTCTTTTCTTGGCCAGGGTCACAAACGAAGAAACTATTTATTATTATTATCAAAATTATGGATTATTATAACAAGACGATTTACAAAGCCGAGTGTAGCGCACGCTACTATATAACTAAACACATCCCACATGAGTTGCATCTGTAGTTCAATGATGTCACCATCATAAGAAGAGGAAATCACACAAACAACAAACAGTTTAGTAAAGGCACCTATTAGAAAATAAAAGGCAGCATGTTGGGAGCCTAACTATAATCTGTAATATTGTAATCGCAAATTTATATAGCACCAATTCACGAGAATCAAATGTCATTCGCATATGTTTTCCAAACCTTACAATACAAAGACGGGTCACTCAGACAGAATGGCGTTCGAACGTTTATAGAAACGAGGTAAAGGAAAGTCGCAAGAAGCTGGAACTCAATGCATTTTATGCAACAGCTTATGCTCTTAAACTTCTTAAACTGGGCCATGGAAATCCAGGTATGTGGAACAACCAGGTTACCTTCTTCAGTACAGTCAGGAATAGAAGAGATCAAGAGGTGCAGTTCCCCAAGATAAGAAGGAACACAGCTTACAATATGATTATTATTCATACGCATTAAGGACTTAAAATTCATAGATTTCAACATAGCTAACCAACTGTATAGTTCTATTAACAATAAATGGGATTACCTGTCTTCTCAAAGACTTGGGAAACATCTGTTTCTTCTGAGTAACCAACAAGGCTTAATTCATCAACAGTGGCAGGAAGTGGCTGACCCTCGGCCGGCTGCAACTGAGACGGGCCAGCGATAGTTTTGCTCTTCTCTCCACTGAGTAAAAAAACAGAATTCAGTTTCTATCATCCGAGTTCATCCAGTTAATGGCCATTAGCATAGGAAACAAGAGTTCTTAGCCACAATGTCTGCAATAACTCGAACATTCTGTGTCAAACAAAATACCTACTCAAGCCATTCACATCTTGTGTCAAAGGATCCTCTTACTGAAAAAAATCCGTTAAACTTCAGACCCTCTGTACAGTTTCACTACAGAGAGCATCAAGTGAACATAGTCTTACAAGTGATGTCTGATAGTAGCATATACCAGTGTGGCTACAGTGCTCTTATACAAATATATTTATGTTTCCACACATTCTAGAAACATAAGTGTGACATAGTTGCAGAGTGGTTGAGCGCTTGCCTTGTTGAGTGCAGTGTGTAAGTTCAAGGTTTCCCTCAGATGGACTATACACAACCATTCAGATACATTGTCATGAAATAGTGACTTAAAGAAACGTAGAAATAATAAAGTTCTAATGGTTGCAGCACTAACTGCTCTGGACACCAACCTTGCTGCACAGCGAAGTAATGCGAGCAACCATGATTAGTAATTTGATGGGTGACCGTGCCTTGAAAGACTGTAGCATGGCACCAATTAAGCTATGCATTCAGTTAAGTCTGGACAGTCTAAAACCACTTGATACAATCGTCATGTATAAACACCGGACAGTGTTCATTTGATGTGCTTGATTTCCAGATTTCTGCAGTTTCTATGCAAAAGCTGCACCATAAATGTGACACAGGGGCTCAAAACCCGTCACATGTCGGATTTTGACCTTTTGATTTAGTCATATGCTACAATGACCAAGCTCTAAAATGCTTTTAACACAATGAAATTATCTTTTTTCTAACAAAAGTTGTGCTTGTTTGATTCTTTCATTAGTTTATAGTGAAAAATAAAATAAAAAGTTACTGAATATTCGTGTCATCCAAGTCTACTGAATCCACTAAGTTATTATTCTGAAATTTTTCTGGGCATTAGAGGCATATATTCTGAATCAGATAACCCAAACGGCATCAAAACCGGTTCACTACTTCGCAAATTAGGGCGAATTCACAGTCACATACTGAATTGAAGAATAAACTGCATTCCTTACCCCTCTCGCCTATATCGGCAATAGTGCAATATCGAGGAAGCGACAAATGACGGGTTTCGAGCCCCTGCGTCACAAATATGTGTTCTGCAAATTTAGTTTACAAGTGTCTGCTGCTTCCAGACATCATTCTAGATAAAGCATGATGACTAAGCTTAAGACTGTTGCCTCAAAAGCACACACCTGTGGCTACATCTTACGAAATTAATTTTCAAATAAGCTTAATGAGGAATCAAAAGAAAACAGATCTGATTCATACGTGTAAGTTCTGTCAAAGACAATAGAACTACCTCTGGATGGGTTTAGCTGAAGTTCCCCTAGAGCGACGCCAGGTGAGATGTTGTGAGCCCCTCTTGCCGACACCCTCCTCCGCATCAGACGCCGTTCTCTTGGATCGGCTGAGCTGCTTCTTGAACGGATTGAAACCCGGCGTTGGCTCATAGCGAGTCAGTTCTCCCTGACCTAAAAGACTCTTCTCTCCTCGACTGCAGAAGGCACATACCTTATCCATTGTTCCACTGAACAAAAACAATACATCAAAGTCATTGACTGATTGTCACAGTTAAAACAATGGCTGTTTATTACTTATAGCAGTAAAACAGGCTACGCCAATCGAAAGCAGCGAATCATTTAGTCTTCAAACAACTTCCACAGCACAGAACTTTATCTATTAGACAAAGGATCCACAACAGACAATTGAAATTCATTATCAACTGACAAAGTGACAACAATTAGCAACATACAATACAGTATATCCTACAATGCACATGCAGTGCTTCACAATCAAAGCCTTTCACCATGAAGTGCAGTTAGACAGAGGACACTCAAACGCTGTATGAGTCATCACAAACTAACAGACTTCTCACGGACAACTAAATACTAATCTCATTGGACACTCTGAGAATCTACGTCAGGAGCTAGTCGTGCAAGGTAAACCTCCCACGGATATAGCATCTCTTAAGAGTTCGTCTAAGGAACCTCCAAGCACAATTTCAAATCCTAAGCTGATGGATGCATTCAAACTCAGGACACATGATTAGGACATGATGCCCATCCCAAAGCCACTACAAGCCATGGCACCATTTATAGTGCTCCTGATCCATGCATTAACATATCGGTATATATAATATAATATATATACACATATAAATGAATTCTGAAATAAACACACTGCAGCTATCTAGTAGGGTAGGGGTAAGCCTGCCAATTAGTATGGCATCTGGCTTTTTGTCACAGAATCACAGCCCAGTAAAGGACTTACTGGTAGTCCACCAATAAGTCCTATATGGCCACAACCTAATGCAAAATGAATATCAGTATCCTCCTATGTCAGACACTCTGCTAAACATTTTAATATATCTTTTGTGATTTATAATCATGATATGTAAGCAATGAAGTCTGCAAGTGTGCTGAAGTGACTCCTACAAAACACTGCTTAACACTTATTTATTAATCCAAGTAATTGCAATCTTGATAGACATACATCCAAATATACTGAAGCAACCTCCACCAAAAGCCAAACTTATATAATGACAAAGCATATAAAAACATTCGAAGCTCCTTAATCCACAAGCGATGGTCCAAAGGTACAGAATGGTCTCCAATAATAAAAACACATCATACACTATCAACTACAATCTTAGTGGAGGACTGGAGGAGGTATGTTTATAAGAAAGAAGCCAACAGATTGGCCACCAATACAAACAATTAATTGGATATACAAAGCCACAAAGACACTTTCATCAGAACAATTCGTTCGCTGAATCCCAAAAAAATACATCTCCATCATAGCTGCAATTCTTCTTGCTATACGCGGAAAAATTTAATCTTACAACACTTTCATACAGTCTGCCTCAGCCTTTATCTTTCGTGCCTACTAAAACAAGACTTTCTAACAGCATATCTGTGCATGGCAGAAGAAAAAAACAAGGCAACTTGGCTACATGTGTAGTTTCATGCTGTTTAATGTAGTTTGGGGAGCACTAATCACGAAAGATGATGACTTTATTTGATAACTATCACAAAATCCAGGTCCCATGTTTCAGTCAACATATTCAACAGTCACAAGTATGGCAACGTATTGCAGAAGTTTCCATTATGCAACTAAGGACTGATTGTGTAGGTGTGCATGAGTCATAACAGTCAATGCATTAGAACAACCACCAACCTCCTGCCATGAACCGCTCACCAACTGTGGCAACTGGGAAAGCTTGCAATAAATGCATGAGCTACATATACAACTCATTCATAACTTCTACTCTAATGCTTGACCCCCTCAGGAACTATATGCGCTATGCAGAAATTATGAACTACACCTAGGTCGAAACTGCAAGTGAATTCATTTCGATCGTTTAAAAAAACTATCGTTATAGATAGAGCTGTAAACAAAAACAATCTATAAACCGAGCTATCTGAGTCAACAGGAACGTCACTGAGAGTTTCTGATAAAAACAGGTAATCATGATGATGCAAATAAGGCAATGTACAGAATCGCCAACATGTTACATCGGAAGCGTGATGGAAAGCAAGAACAAAGACCTAGAACAAGCTCAAAACAGGGATAATTGTAATCAGCACACACCAAGCATTTTTACACAAAAGCAAGGAAATGTTGTTAAAGTTAATCAATGGTGTCCAGTAATTAATTAATCTTAAATAGCTTCCATGGATTTGCAAAGCCAATTTATTCACACCGACATTGAAAAGCCCCTTTAAATTAGTCCTTAATTAATGAATAATAAACAAAACTTCAGTAAATTTTCAAAATAAAAAAACTGAATTGTTGACAAAAGTGGCTATATGTGTCAAAATAAAAATAAGCAAACTAAACTTGATAAACTCAAAAAGGACTCTGCTGTTTTGACCTGAGAGTTCTTTAACAAAATTGAAAATAAAATTTGCTGCACGCTTTTAAGAAACTTTTCGAGCAATTACTAAAAACTAACCAAACATTTATGCAAAATATTTGAAAACAAGCCAAAGCAGATGAAAACTGTAACAATAATCTTATAAAAAACACTTGAAAATAGGAAACTCAAAAGTTAAAAAATATTATACTAAAATAAATAATACAGTAATCATTAGATCCTAACATTTATCATTCACTATTAACCGTTTAATGCCGGAGGGTATAGGATTTCTCATACCATTTACTACCATCTCGGCACTAAAGGGTTAAACATGACAAAGTAATTGCCAGCACAGATCTTCCTATTCAACATAAATATAGATCGATCGAAAATAAAACAGCTTAGAAAGAAAGGATCAAGCACATCAAATCGGCTGTTGCCAGCAAAATGTCATTTCAGGTGAATCGGATAAAATGACGAGTTTTGTCCCCATGTTACCTGGAAGTGTGGTATGAATAAGCATCTGCTTCCATTAAAGACATCACAGCTCTAAAGCAACAAATTACAGGATTCAAGACATATCAAGAACTCAACTCACCAGCCTTCTTCCTTTAGCTCATACATAACTACAACTAAGAGCTGGGAGTGTTCAGTTCAGTTCAACTAACTTTACTGTTTAATGACACTGCCATATACCAGGATGATTAGTGTTGCCCTCCTCCTTTATCCAGGCTTGGGACTGGCACTGGCAGAGTGCAACCAGTGGTGTAATCTGCTAAGTTCAACATTCATTGTATTCAAAAACACTGTCATCCACATTGAATGCACTGCCATCAACCCACCATGAAGAGGCAGGGTGTCTAAAAAGCAATTGTCTACTTGTAATGCACTGTTTGCTTAACCACCATGGATAGCAGGGTATTTAACAGCACTGTAAACTGTAAACTACTTTTAATGCACAGACATCTACCCACCATGGAAACCATTCTTAACCTACTTTAAAGCCAAAATCATTGACTTCAAATATGTGGTCATCTACTCACCATCATGGAAAAGCAGTCTTTAAGGCACTGTCATCTAACAGCCATTACGGGATTAGTATGCATGTACCTGACATCAACTTTTCTCATTTCAGAGAAATATTACTCAAACAGGTCACACGAATTCATTCATTCATTCGCAAATTCATGTAGTGCCCCTTCCCAGTCCAGCCATGGCTAAAGAGCATGGTCTTGTGCAAATGGTAGGAGGCAGGGAAAATTATTCCATGGTAGAAGTGCAGTGCAAGCAGGAGCCCATTCCAAGTGGGGGGGGCAAGCAACCAAGAAGGCTTGTTGACTGAGGAGTGAGGAGCAGGCCAGAGGGACCAAGAGCTCCCTCTTAGACAAAGAGCACAAAGCTCGATGGGAAAGGCATGGTCTGTCCAAAACTGAAAGCCTTGTATAAATGCCCAGGTACAATCTTCTATTCTGTGCATCAAATTGTGTCCAGGGCTATTTCTATGTCATCAAATGACATTCATTCATTTGCAGAATTCAGCATATGCCTCTTAAAAAGTATCTACTCACATGCACACCCACTCAGCTTTTACTAGAAATTCTGCTAAACAAACCAGCAAAATCAGAAAATTTTCCACGGCTTAGAATGAGTGGATTTGCCAACTTGATCGGTGGACCAAACGATATAATTTGTTCATTCATCATCAAAACATTTATATAGCACCACTTCAAGAAAACTACTCGGAAGTGCATGGAGCTCAGGTGTGTAAGATACCACACCATCATTCCCATAATCAGCCAACATCGTCAAATGCTAGTTTATCCATTCAAAAAACAAACAGACTTAAATTAGCCACCAAGGAGATGGCATAATTATTCCAATGTTCATGATTGTCTGAACCAAAACGTCTTTGTCAAGTCCCCTATTAAACCTTTAATTCTTAACTGCATTGGTTTTCCTATACACTTTTTTAGTTATGCTCGTCATTAACGTGTTAATAAAAGGTACACCAAAAACAATAATAATTGTATAAATTTTAGAGTTGATTTCAAATTCAAATCTGACAAGATCAAGTAAAATTCTCCTTATAGGGAACATTAGGAAAATTTGGACAGAAATGGATACAGCTTGTTGAAAACATTGACAATGTGTAAGGATTATGTCACATACTACCAAAACACCAAAAATTAACATTGCATTCTTTAATTCTTTATAATAGTCATCAATTTGGCACTGGTACAAATTACCGCCCAGCAATGGCAACATGAAAGAGGCAAATAAAGATAACAGAACTCCAATTCTGCTCACTCTCCAGTCTTCATCTTTTACAAACCACTGCTGCCTTATTACGAAAAACCAATTTAGTTCATGGGTAATTTCTTCCTCATTTAATGAAAGGCAATTTCCTTCCTACTCTTAAGTTTCACACATCTTTGAAGACTTCGTTAAATTACAATCACTCGTTGTAAAAGCACAAAATTAATTAACTAAACTAGAGGCAAATGCTGAATGTGCATCAGATTACTTCTAAGCAAAATGGATATTCTTAGAATAATGCAACAACAATACATAATTTTTCATCACTTTCTTTCCGCAAGACTCAACACAATCCATAAAAAATTAATTAATAATTAATTCCATATTTCAGGGAACAAATCAGGGCCACACTCGCTCCTCGAATACCATCAAATGTAATTGTTCAACCCATTTCTCTAATAACTAAACCATTCTAATTGCACCTGTTAGCTATATGTATCTGTGTAAATGCAAGCATAACTGAGTAATATGCACAAGTCTTTCTGCCAACTGTGTGTCTGACAATTATTAACTGCCAGCGACTTCTGGAAGCCGTTCTAAATGTTTTATTATTTAGTATGATCAAATGATAAATGGCATGCTCCATTACGTGAGAAAAGATATATTGCTGTTGGCTAACTCAAGACAGGCAGACCAGTAGGATCAGAGCAGAAAATGCAAAATCAATCAGTTCTACTTTGCTGATATATACTACAGTCAGACATTTCAAGAAATGCTACCTCTAAACTGTGTGGGGGAATGTTCAAAAACGTAAACCATTCAGTCATTCACTCATTTTTTTCATGGCAAGCTCAGAATTCTGCAGACTGGATTTAGAGGGAATGCCAACTATCAGCTAACAAGATTTTTAGCTACGGCTGGGCTCTGAGTAGACGTCTCTTGAAAAGACACTATATAGATTCTGGGCATGAACGCTAATGTTTATCATTAAGGAAGAAACCATGAATGGAAAAGTAAAATTTCTGTGCCTAAACCAGAGCACAACAATTCAATATAAACAGATATAGACAGATCTAGGCAGAGAAACAACATCCCACTTCCAAATTGCCACTTGTACATAAAATGACCAACAGTGCAACACTTTAGGGTACATTTAATTGGTTAATGCACTTGAATTGTAACTCAGAGGTTATTCACTGATGCTGTGTTACTGCCTGAGAACCTTTGTGGGAGTATGCCTGAGAACCTTTGTGGAAGTATCTGACACTCATTTCTGTCAATGCTCTGTCGTACCGACGTGTCTGTACTCTGTACTTATGAACTTTAGAACTAGGTCAATATCCTTGCACTATAACTGCTATGGCTCAGTCTCGATCATTTGCTTCAATTGGCTGTTCTCTTTGGAATGTGCTTTCTTTCTCCTTCTGTTCGCTCTACACTTCTGTCTGTCAGTCTTTCTTCTTCCTTCTGGCTTCTCAAAACCCGCTTCTTCTCGTGAGCCGTGCACACTGGGAGCACTTCTGAATGGTTCACCCTACTAGAGGTGACACCTTATTAAATTAATTCTCAAATACAATACAATATCGAATGCAGCTCCACTGTATTGCGTAGTGTACCAGCAGCTACTTTACATGCTTTTCGCCTGCTGCATTGCATTACAAATCCGCAGTTTAAATAATAATGATAGCAATAACAACACCAATACCAATACAATAATAGTGATGATACTAAAGAAGAAAAATATCCAATAACATATCTCATAGTGCTAGCAAACAACAAATAATAAATAGGTCAACAACAATGAAAACAATTACGCTCACAACAATGATGAGAGAAATTAGGGCAATGATATATATAAACAACAAAAGACAAAAATTAAAACAATAATGAGTCAATCTCCACATTTCCAACCTAATCCTCGTACACACCTTAGCAGGTCGCCCTAAAATTGGGCAAGGTCTCATTTTCTAGAGATATACATGCATACAACGCAAGTACCTAACTTTGAATAAGTTTGTGTTGGAAGAACTTGTTGCAACACATTTTATAATACTAAGAAAGAATCTTAGTCGTCTAGAGGGGAACATTAACTCTTCTAAAGATATATATGTCAAACGCAAACCTAACTTCGAATATTTTGATTGAAGAACTTGTGTAAACAAATTTTATAAAATTTACTAAGAATGAATTTTAGAACATGCGTAGAGGTCTGTGGTTGCAATGAATGATGAATAACTGACCTGGAAGACGTTCCCTCAGAAGCAGCAGAATCCTCTGAGACCATTTTCTCAGCACTAATCGTAAGCGACGTTCGACTGGAAGAGTCGCCTGAGAAAGACAATGACAAATTTCCATGGAAACAACCAACACATGACAATTTAATGACAATGATGATGAGAAAAGTGGCCAACAGGAACCAATAGACAAAAAAATCAGCCATTTGTCTAAAGAAAAATAGCATAGGAAGCTTCTGCTGCTAGTACATCTAGGTCACCAATGCACCTTTTTGTAGCTTTGCTATTGCTAGTGCTATTAATTAATTTTATTTGTATTAGAATAGTAAGTTTACTGTCAGTGCTCATAAATTCTTTACTACTTATGTCATCATACTTAACAAGTCAAGCATCAGTGTTTGATTCTCTACAATGCAGAACTGTTTAGACTTTCGCACATTCAATACCGCTGTCCCTACTGGTTTTCAAACATTGGGATATATCATAGAACTGGTGACTGACTAACTGCACCTAACATGGATATTTCTAGATGATCCTATACTAAAACAATAGAAAGTAAAAACAAGAGGAAGCAGGAAGTCGATAAATCCAATCAGCAACTATCTCAAGGCACAAAACACATCAAAATAAAATTAATAACAATCAGAGCGATATGCAAAGTCCACTAAATGAAAACATGCTTCTTTAAGAGCAAAGTTTTAGAAGTCAATAGAAGAATGGCTAATGACATATTCACTAATAGAACCTACTAAAGCATGACAAAGTATACAACATAACATGTTCTTCTTGCCAATATATATATATATATATTTATGACATTTTAAATCATATAAAATTATCACTCTGCTGTTGAACCATGAACATTATATGGCGGCTGTACATCTGCTGTCATTCTTATCTTCAGAGAAGATATCCTAAAACCGTGTCAGACTTATGCTGCAGTAAATAAAATGCAAAATGCAGCAGCCTTCAACAAAAAAACCCTCATACATCACTAGTCCAATTAGATGCCTTTGATGCATCTCATATTTCAGGGCCAAAGCATTGATCAACCAAAAGCACAACAAATACATATATTGAAAAGCCACGATGAAATTCAGGTCAACCTACCTGTGTCGGTGAAACTGACGTCACAGTTCATGTCATGTTTTGGAGTAAACGAAGACAAAACTCTGGGAGAAGCACTTCCCGGCGCATCAGGAAACACTTCCTCAGTCTTCACAACTTCTGTTTCCATTGAATCTTTATTACTATTCTCCGGCTGCAAGTCCATTGGTACGGACTGCTCGTAGATTTCGCCCTCAGCCAGTTCCGACAGACCTTCTATCAAGGACGGAGAACCCTGCACCTTTTTCGCTCTCTGTCTTTGACTGGAACATAAAGGAAATACTGCACATTAAACTTATTATAAACAGAATCAAAGTTTAATGACGAAACAAATACTTGCTTAATTCTCCAACTTCAAGAATAACTGGATAAAATGTAATCAACAGGATTAACCTTTCTCAAAATTAAAGAAAGTCTAAACAAGTTTCTTCATGCTTCACTTAAGCCAAAAAATATAATATTGTGTTTCCGGTAATCCGACCAACCCACTTTCATCGCCATGACTAGAATAATTTTATGAAAAGATTTTATTTCTATTGACACAACACAGTGACATTGCCTTCCCTGTACAAGGTGTAGAGTTTGATCTTATAATTATAGAATTCCCTACTTAAGACAGATATCCTTGGTGAACAGTCGTCTTTCAATGTATATAAGGGCCCATTAATTAGAGCAATCAATAGTTTCCCACGGTCATTTTGACAAGGCAGATGGTTGTGGATGTGGGGGGGAAAAGTAATAGATCTTAAGCCCGAAATTAATAACTTTGTTTTCTAAAGCAGTTTGCAGATACAAACATTCCGCAAACAGCAGTTTATACTTGCTTAGAACACGTACTTCGTTGTTCAAAAAGGCAGTGGTTTAATTTTTTGGGTAGTCACTGAATAAAAATATTTCACCAAAATAAAAATATTTGTCTACCTACCTACCCAATTTTTTAAACCTCTGTTACCAGAAACACACCATTATTTCTTTTTGGCCTTACCATACAGAATTTTTTATAAATCTGTTTATGAACATATATTACCAAATGTTGCTAAGACTAAAACTCTTAAATAAATTTCTAATTAATACAGAGTTCTGCGCCAACTAAAACAATCACTTCCGATCTGCAATGAGCAACCATTTGTCAGGCTTTCTATACGTAATCAGACAAATAAATAAAAAAATTTCACCTATGTATTTTTTTAACGACACTTGAAATTCCTTCCTTGCGTGGTCGACCAGGACCTCGACGTAACGTTCCTGTAAACGTCTCTGGAACTGGAACAGCACTTACAGCAGGCACCTCACCGTCAGACATTTCGATGACATTAACTGACGATTCAGAAACCTCTTCACTTAGTGCATAAACAAGACTATCGCTCTTTTCTTCACTTTCTCCTTTCACAGAACCAGAATTGCTTGGTGCAGAACTTGGAGCACTCTTGGAAGATTCCATTGTGATCGTTACCTTGACATACATACAAAACAAATAATGTTAGCTAATCATCCATCATCATCTTACTCCTGAAGGCTCCTATTCTTGGGCTTTCCACTGGAAGTTGAAGTATAACCTCGCCAAGAACTCTTACTCCACCTTCCCCCTCTTCACCTACACTATGCCAACCTTAACGTCTGCTCTGCCCCATCCGCAACTGGACTAGTAACTCCTCAGACTACCCTATAGCCTACCAACGCAGCAATCACGAATAAATTGGCGACTTCGACATGGCTTTCAGGTGGCGCTTTAGGAATTTGGAGCTGATGATTACGATTACAGTACAGGTATTGCTGCCTAAGCATTCGAAATGCTTGTTCATAAGCACCTATGAGACCAGTATTCAGAATTGTGTTGAGCAAGCAATATTTGCTGTAAAATTAAAAATTACATCAGATCACAAGCATTTAGTAATTAATGACCAGCCATTACCAGAGATTAGCAAAAACCCAGTTCAGTTGATGCAGTTGCCAGACATCACTGCTATCATATCAGCTACCACTTGAAAAGTGCCACACATCATTAGTAAGGATGCCACTTATAGGTACTGCTGGCCTGCTATCCACAAATGCATACAGTTATTGAAAGTCATTCGGTATGAGTTTCTGAGTGTCACAATTCCATGACATACAAGTAGGCACGTATTCTTGTATGCTTCTTTTCTCCACTTCCATGTTTAATTTTTTTTAAATTATATCTGGATAGTTCTAACTTATGTGTTCAGTTTCAAACTCCAGTTCATTCAAGCATATTTCACACCGGTTTTTTTGCAACACAAAGTTGGTTCAGCTGATTCCTTCACGCATCGTCATCATGGTTTAATAAAAAATGTGGGAAGGTGGACTTGACAATGCTTCGTGACGCTAGATTTCACAAAGTACCGCAGGGTGCGCTGTAGAAATCTTTCACTATAACGTAAACTTCCAAAGTTTACGCAATTTTTCAGAATCGCAACAATTCTAAGCTAAAGCCAATAACTTTCAACCAACAGACACCTTGCATTCACAACGGCGCTACACAAGTTACCACGGTGGCCAAAGAGCAGATGCAGCAGCGGGGTAGAGAAAATAACTGTCCACAGTTAACTCGTAATATGTTCAGTTAAAAGCTTCAAAAAATTGATAACTCAATTTTATAAGATAATTCCCACAAGTAAAACAATCAAAATGCAATCACCTGTTCTGGATAAAGTAAATATTTGGTGAAAAATCCATGTTAGTTATCCAATATCCGCCATGTTAGTTTGACATCATTACGCAGTCTCACTACGCTTCACAAAATAATCTCTTACAAATAAGTAAATATCATGCCACAAAAATACTTTTTCTAGGCAAAACCTTAGGTTTTGAAATACTAAGTTTAATCCTCAACGATGCTGCAAATAAAATTATGAATTAGTTTGCTTCCTCAGCAGCATTTGTTGTGCGATAGGCCATAATTTTTAACGCTCGCGCTTGAATACAATACCCGTGTTCAGCGCACTCAATGGGGAAAGTAAATCCCATCCTCCCATGGTCTTTCGTTAATAGGCCTAATTATTATTCTTGTACTTTTGAGCCTAAATGTTTCTCTAATTGTTCAGTTTTAATTCTTTTAGAGCTCCGTATGAAATTTCTGAGACACAATAAGTGGATAAGAAACGAGTGAATGTGATTGGCTACGAAATCAAACTGGCAAATAAAGTAAACGTTGACAGTTTGCTAAACACTAGGCTACCCAATGTGACCTATTTTAAGAATTATGGCCAACTGTTATTTATTTCGTTTATTCAGGAAATTAGGTTGACATACTGCTATTAAGTCTTATTACACGGGAAAGGAAGTTTGGGCTAAAGCATCGGTTTCTGCAGAAATTCTGGACTTGAAAAATAGCTGTTACTGGTCTTAGAGCTAACATTACAAACAGTCAGAAAGAGTAGGCTAGGTTTATTCGATCGAAAGATGAAATTTTACTGTTCTGGTCAGTTAGGCAAGATATTACGAGGCTCTCCGCTCATTTAAGCACGCTGAGCTTCTTGTCTCCCGGTCGCGCAATTTAATTCTAATTTAATTTAATTCTAGTACGCAGCGCCGGGTCTTTTCTGTCGCTGGCTCTGCGACCTGGAATTGACTCCCTGTGGGACTACGTCCAATGCCTAGGGCCCTCGATACCACGTTCGAATCTACTCTTAAGACTTTTCTCTTTTAGCGGTGGATGGGTCGGGAGCGCTTCTGAGTAGTTACTCAGGAGAGGCTCTA
This sequence comes from Lumbricus terrestris, assembly GCA_949752735.1. Classification (NCBI taxonomy): domain Eukaryota; kingdom Metazoa; phylum Annelida; class Clitellata; order Crassiclitellata; family Lumbricidae; genus Lumbricus; species Lumbricus terrestris. The sequence goes on along the minus strand of OX457039.1, from coordinate 13,528,059 downwards.
TATAAATATCTGAAAAGAATGAATATCAATGATTTGTATAATCTTTGATACTACCACATATAGTATATTACATATACTATATGTGATACTACTCTAGGCCTATTTTGTATCGGTGTAAAACATTTATTATCGTCCCTCTTCAAACGCGATTTTGGCGTTTAAAAGTTGTATTTATCGTGTTGGAATTTATTTAAAGTTTAAGATTCCAAACTATTTAATTCCAAATTGTTTAAAACTGTAAGTAACTATTCATGATTCTAATTAGCAAAATGTGTAATGCTCGTTTTATTAATTTTATCACAGGACCCCTTTTAATAATAATATTCTCTTTATGTAAAATCCGGCTGACCGGTTACAGTGTACAATTCTGCAGTTTAAACAATTCACAAGAACGGAGGTCACAGAATGCACAAATCTTAACTATGCTAACTGAGCAACAGTCTGCAATACATGGCGCTAATAGCAGCCTACAAAGCAAATCCGCCCAACGGGGACTCGAGCTCGCTACCTCTCGCACTCTACGCCAGCGTGTTATCCACTACTCTACCGGGCCCCCATTTAATCGGATATGGCAAGTGGATGTAGTGATATATATTCGTATAATAGAAAATCAAGTTAACAAGCCGCAGCAGGGTTACAGATTAAAATGAAATAGTTAATAAAGTACTGTAAATTAATTGTAAACTGGCTATTTATTGAGCAAGCTCCTACAGAGAACCCTATGTATGAAAATTTGGAAAAGCCCCACCAGGCCGGCACTGCATAAAGGAGACGGAGCAAGGTCATTGCTCTTGTCACATCATGCAATGTTCTCTGTCATAGGGAAGCCATGAGATTTGAGTATAACGGGATCTGAAGCAAGTCCCCACTACCCCAGTAATGTGCATAGAAGTGCTTAGGTCGTCTTGTATAGTCACACCCAGGATCTTCATAGAACTTTGCGACATGCTCTACTCCGGCGATAGTTGTGGTAACTCAGTGTTTCCCCGACAGTGGATCTCAAGAGACTTGGATGCATTTAGGTGTAAGTTGTCACTGGTTGCCCATGCAGTGATGTGGTCAAGCTCTTTAGAGACGGTAGCTCTCCTCGAAGCGCCAATGATCAAATAAGTGTCATCTGCATACTTTAAGATCCGGTTCTGTTGGTCGACTCGGTGGAGGTCAGATGCATTTATAACAAAGCCGGAGAGTCCGAACCCGGAAACCTGCACAACACTGGAATTATTGTTGGCTATTCCTGATGTCTGATAACCGCCCGTTGATCGAAGCTTACTCGATAAATCTTTGATACAAGACCAAAACAGAGTAATTTGGTTGATAACAATGTATTTGGCAGAAGAATAGAGGTAAACCTATAAATTTCTGTGCAGTGGCAGTAGGTCTTCTGGGAATGTTTTTCAACTTTTCTTAGTAAGTGCCATTGAAGATGCCAGCATCCATTAGTTTGTATACATGTTACGATAAACGTAAACTGCTGTAGATGTTTGTTTTACACAGTTTGTAGATTCTGTGCAACTGATTGTTATTTTTTAGAAAAGAAGTATGACAGGCCGTGTTATGATTGTGACAGGAGCCAGTTCTGGGCTTGGCTATGAAGTGGCTAAGTATCTGGCTGAGGGAGGCAATGACATCATCTTGGCTGGTCGTAACAGTGAAGATGGTGATGAGGCAGTCACACGAATCAAACAGCTCTTTCCAAGCTCCTTGGTTCAGTTTATGCAGGTACATATTTACTGTCTTATTTAATTTGGCTTTCATTGTAGCTTTGTCTGTAAATTTACCTTGAGCACTTGTGCTGACTTTCCTATATACCGCAATAGCTTGTAGCAAAGCTTTGGTTATCAAATGTCTTGTTTATAGTAATTAGTTTAATATAGGAATTATACGCAAGCCAATTGCAAGAGGCATTAGGTTTAATGACAAAGAGGCATATGAGATATAGTATTTAAATGGGAGACCTAACTATAGCTTTGGAAACGTATTGACTGGTTACCATGGTAATGTATGATGCCAGCCCAGGCAATCACTTGGAATGTTATCTGAAGAGTTTGAGAGTTGACAATAAATGGTCGTGGCGTTAAGATGTTAATAGATGCAAATGCATGGTTAGTTTCTAATAAATCTCTGAATTAATTTTTTTAAATGTACATTAGTTCAAATAAAGAGTTAAAAGAGAAAGTTTGTGAGCTTCACATGCAAAAATAGACTGACATCGATATTAAAAATTTTTGGTTGGTTTGACCTGGTGAAAGTGATTTCGATGTCATCGTTAAACTATGCATTAGTGTACACTAATGGGATGTACTTTGACTTTGTATGTAATCAGAATATGGCCTGCATACGGTCAAGATGGATTTATTTGATGCCGTTCCTGCATGATTAATAAAGTTGTTAGTGAATGTGACTGACAGAGATGGCGTGATAGCCGACCTTTTAAGAGCTTTTGTGGGTAGAGGCTTGCGATGTGTAGGTTATGTTTACTAAAAGTTGACAGAAAGTTATAGGTATGCTTTTAATAATATTTAACTGAGTATACTTTCGATATATTATCGTATGTCAAATCTAGTTCAGTTTTACAAGTTTTCCATTGCGGGTTTGTGTTGCCAAGTAGGGAACGCCTCTGATGAATTTCTTAAGAAGTGGCACTATATAATTTGCGACAACAGTTAGAACTACAATGATGCACTTTATCAGTGATTAGATAGTTTATTATTTCTTAATCTCATTATCTGATGATTTTTTTATTGATCCGTTGCTTTGTATAGGTCTAATTGATTTTTGTACTTTACAAATATTTTGTGATATGTTTTGACAGCTCGATCTCTCGTCCACATCTTCAGTAAGAAATTTTGTACAGGAATTCACAAAGAAAAAGAAGAAACTGAGTGTTCTGATTAACAACGCAGCCGTGGCTCTTAATCCGAAAGACCTGACGCCGCGATCAACTAATGATGGTTTTGAGTTAACCATGGCTACAAATCATCTAGGTCTGACTGTGTGTTTGAGAAATCTTTGTCTAAGACCCAAATTGATGTAATACCTTAGAACTGTCCTCACCATATTACCTGAGGACTAATGTAACAGAGCTTTCATTATCATGGGTTGTCTTCACAGCTGTGGCCTTGGGGATTCTCTGATCACTATATATGATCTGTATTGGGTCTTATGGTCTCTTAAACTTCCTTGCAGTTACTCCTGCTTAGATCGCTCATTATACAGACATGTTTGTAGTGCTTTTGTAACGATCTGAAAGGTGCTTTGAAAACTCTTTGATATAATAATTATAATATACAATTCAGAATCATGCAAGTTTCCTTACAGAGAAGAGCTGCAATGTATATCGTAATAAACACATTATGATGCTTTTCTTTGATCTATGGCTTTTGTGTGATAGTGCAAATCTGATGATGTGGCTATTGTGTGGTAATGAAAAATCTGAGAGTGTGTACTTTTACTTTGCCAGCTGATGTAAAAATTCCACATTAGTTTTGGCTTGCCTGTTATGTCATTCAGTGCTAGTTCTAGTTTTGTCTGATCATGGAAAAGAGAAATGAGTTCCTTTCCAGTGATTCCGCGTTTACTCCATTAGTAACTTTTTAATTTAACTTGCTTTGACATTATTTTCTGACCAAATATGCATGATTTTGAGTTCTGTATAATTGTTATTTTGATATTTTAAATTTCTTTTCTAACATGTACTTTGTTGTTCTGTAACGTCTAGGTCCGTTTCTTCTGACAAATCTCTTGCTCGACTATTTGGTGCAGACGAGTTCAGTTCTGGGCGACAGTCGCATCATTAACGTTACGTGTGCTGTACACGATCACGAAAACAACTGGTCCACAAGAAGTAAACTATATCACTTATTATAAAGCTCTTTCATTTTATCTTTTCGAACAGTTGTTCCAACTGCTGGGTGTGACAGTAAGGTAAGGTCCATGGCATGGGTGGACCTGTGCCCTCTCTATCCTGAGCTATACACAGCCCATGGGTGATTGGCCCATGATAGAGATGGTTGTCATGGAAAGGGTGAGGCTTGAGAGAGGAGCATTCCACAAATGATGATTATAATAGCTCTTGCAGCTTTATAGTTGATATGTGCACTGGAGATGATGTGAAGCATTTCTTTCAGTGATGTGTGATTTGGAAATCTAATACTAACCTAAATTCTGTTATGGCTAATAGATGAAGTCAGCTACTTCTATCTAGGTCTAGATAGCAGAAGGTTTCAGTGTGTATTTCCTGTTTTAGCTGTAGCACAATTTGACAGTTAGGTAAATTTGGGAACATATACCAAAACGATACTATAATTAATATTTTGAACAGTGTGTTAATTAAAGTAGAGTAATAGTTAGCTTGTAGAAAATGCTGATTTGGCCCAAATGTAGTGATTATTTTCCAAATATCCTTAAAACAGAGCTCTGTTCTGGGACTTCTAAAGTCAATATTTTCAAACAAAGTTGTCTGGATCTTTCTTAATGTTTCAGGAACCTGTTGATATATATTTCATTTATTGTTTGTTAAAATTTGTTATTTGATTCTTATATGTGTTTCTTGCCAATAAAAAAACAAATGCCTTGATTGTTGCAACGTGTCAGTCTGTGGGGAAAATTACTACATAGACAAATTTCAACAGATCAACATGACTTTCTGGTAATTTTTTATGTATATTGCAGACTTGGAGTACCTGGATGTTGCAAATTTTCAGCTACAGAAACCTGGAACTTATAATGGTCTACAGGCATACAAAAACTCCAAGCTTTGTAATTTGCTCTTTACTTACTATCTAGCGGAAAAGATGCGTGGCCAGCATGTGTTTGTGAATGCGGTTGATCCAGGTTAGTCATTATTTACGAATTTAATGGTTCAATTTTCATATTGCTCTATTATAGATAAGTTATAGTTCAGAAATTGGAAAATCTAATCTGTAGTTAAGAGATTGTGTGGTTTTTTTTCTAGTTATTTGAATGCTAATTGTGTATGAATGAGCCATTTGTTCTTAATGAACTATCAATTTACCATAGCATGAGAGACATTGAGAGTACCTCTGATTAGTTCTTATTGAGATAAGAGGTTACAGTCGAGATTAATCACTAAGATCATGATGCCAAATTGGAGTTGAGGATTGCAATATTAAAACAAATGCATGCGGAATTGCGGATTACAAGTTAACTTTGAAGGCTGGAGATCTTGACATTGAGCAGAATCGAGGATGCTAATTTGCAATAATCTAGACATGATAGAACAAGTGAGAGATAAAGACATGGGAGAATCACTTGTCAGAGATCGGAAAGAGAACAAAGTGGCATAAGTATATCTACTTAAGATTGAAAACCAAGCTGTCCTTTCCTGCTTATGCTACTGAAGCATGTGATGACCACCATCATCGAAGTTGATATCCACATGAGATAACTCGAATGTATTAAAAATTTTAATGTTAATATTCGTTGGATGCTCTTGTGGTTAAATTTCTCAGCTTTTGTTGTGCATTCTTGTCAAGAAACTCAAGACCTACGTGGGGCGTTTAACACTTTAATGACAAGCTGCATTGGTTTCACAGTTTCTTTTAATACAAACACTCTTCGTTAAAGTGTTAACAGCTAGACATGCTGACTTGCATATAAACATGCACAGACATGACTGAATGCTGCAAAATAAAATTATGAGCCGCTTGTGGCATTCGAAAACTTACTCTAGATTTTTAAATTATACACTACATTATTACCTTTGTTTTATTTATGATACTATGTAGTAATGCTGTTGTAATGCATTCACATCCTATTGTGAAATGAATTTTTTTGATCCACCTTCCTGTGCTGCATACTTTATGTACCGGTAGGTCTGTTATATACATGTACTACTTGAGGTGATGATGATGGTAAAATTGTGGAAGTTTGTTGGTTCAAGATTCTATATCTGACTACTTGATCTCTGTTGACGTCAGGGTATGTTCCTGTGACGCAGTTGCAGCGCCATTCTTCAAAACTGCAGCAGTGTCTGTCCGTCTGTTGCCTTCACAACATGTTGCGATGTTGTAAAATTACAAAGACAGTTCGGGAGGCTGCGCTCCAGATTGTAAACTTGGCAACCAGTGAAAAATATGAAGGTTCGTGTTTCAATTATTTGTCTGTGATGATTTTGCTGATCTGTTTTTATGCTAACAATTCTGTTTCCTGCAGCCTTCATTCTATATAACTCCTGGAAATAAGTTTATGTGGCACTGAGAAATTTAAGAGATTTACACTTGCAAGCATCGGTCATGGATTTTGCAGAGTTAAGCCAAAGTGTATTGGTCGAAGTTGGTACAATTAGGGTACAACCATAATTATGTACAATTTTACACACACACACAAAATTGTACTTTCTATCCCTCCTCCTCCCCTTTTCCAACTCGTATGTGTTGTGGAACCCCATGCGTACGTACAAATAAGCTTCTCTACCTCTCACAAAAGTTAGTTACCCAAAGTCACTTATAATTATTTTACCGTAGACTACCTTGTTTTTGGTAAACATCATATTTGCTAGCTATAATTTTTTAACTGTTACGCCTTACTGTTTATATCTGAGCAGAATTTAATTATATAATATAATCAGTGCATAAAGTGTGGGAAAATAAGTGCCTGGGCGCCCCTTACCTTTCCAAAAGAAGTGCCTGGGCGCCCCTTACCTTTCCAGGCTGTGCTGGCCAATAAGTGGCAGGACGGTGTTCAGATTTTAAAAGAAGTGCATGGACGCCCTCCATGACCGTCCAGCCACACTTTAAACCCTGAATGTAATCGAATACCATCGGACAATACAGTTATAAATAGGCTAATATGGACAATAATTGGAAATTTATTTTGTGTACATACATTTTGTCGAGACCCCTCTACACAGAAAGCAAATTGCCTAAATCTGGTGACTTCCTCCCTCCCTGCAATCACAACATATGGACAACCGTTAAGAATACTAATGCATTTGACGCTGGCTGGTGTTTAGGAGAAACGGGAAAATTCTATCGTGAAGGGATCGAGGATCGGTCGTCTGCAGAATCGTACGATCGTGACTTACAGAAATCGGTCTGGTTAATGAGTTCCAAAATTCTGCGTGTTAGAAGTGCAGCAGCGATGGACGATTTCGATGATGTCAGTCTTGGATAATCTTTTAACGTGTGTTTTTTAACCATTTTATTTTACCCGTAGATGTACTGTATATAATTTTAAATGGTCTCATGCAACTTGAATTGTGGCATGTTACTATTGTGTCTTGTTGAAGTTCCAGAGATTAACGACGAATGCAGATGTGAAAACCGAGTATTGCTTTGCAGCAGGAATTTGTACTTAATTTTTTTTACTGATTTGTTCTGCCTTGGCTGCAGTCTTTCTTGAAATGTTTTTTCGATAGGTGCATTGTGTGAGAATGAGAGCCAGACTATTGAGGGCATTTGTACAGCATCTTTTTTAACCTTTCAAAAGTGCTTAATTTGTGGCTATAGAACTTACCTATCGTACATTGGTGCAGCTTGAGATTACTAGAACAATTGTTTCTTGTTACAATCATGTAACAACAGCAGGTTCTAAAGAAGTGCTGATTTCCACAACCAGTTAAACATATTTATCATCATCTCAGCAGAAATTGTCTTATTATAACCATGAATCCCACTTTTAGTACCATTATGACATGGCTGCAATGCTAAAGGACCTTGTTTAAAGTTAGCAGTCTTTAGCTGCATGTGTGCAATACATGTATTTGTATATGATTAATGTGAAATGATACTTGACTTTTGAGGGCACAATCAGGGTTAGAATTGACAGGGGCAAATGGGGTTTCAACCCCAGTCTTTCTGATGATGGTCAAAGTCTGACCCCAATTATTTTTTACAATTATCATATTGGGAAAAATACTCCAATAACATGCGACTGGAATAAAACTTCCCGTAAACTATTACAAAAATGAGAAATTCTATGAAGCAGATTGCTTTCATCATCTAGACCTTGGCTTGTGATTGCACTGGATATATCAGACAAGTGCCTGTTCAACCTATTTATGTATCGACGTGTTTATGTAATTGTACCGTTTCCTACACCAAGTTTAATGTTAAAATATGTTTAAAATACTCTGGTGGTTTTATTTAGTTAAACAAGACAAGTTTTAAAATTATTTTAACGCTCTTGATATGCATATTGTTTTGTCTTAATCAAGCTATTTCATTAATTAATTTAATTGGATCACTTTTTACTTTATATCTTGAGTTAGAATAAAGTTAGAGCAATAATTGTGTCATTTTGAAGCTTGGCATAACACGTTTGAATTTTGAAATGATGTATCGTATTCAATATGTTTCAAAAGCATCTTGAAACTGGTTTCGGTGTCTGGAGTCATGTCACATGAAACTGACTGCTTAATAACATGTACTTGGGTTTCTTTTCACACAAGTGAACAAGTTGAGAGCTTCAACAGAATGAGAGCTTCAACAGAAGTGTAATGAGCAACCCAAGATTCTGTATTTCATCTGCTACAAAAATTGCTTAGGACAAACATGGACACAGAAAAGTCTGTTCTTGCTAACAATGATGAGGCCATGGGAAACACCTTTTGTGTAGTTGGAAATAATATATGCTGTGTAGAGACTGGAATACTGCTTCTCCAAGTAACAGTCTCAACAAATAAATTGTAATTGCTCAACTTTTTACATGGCCTCGTCATTGTTTATCAAGTCTGTTAGCTCAGGTAATATTTCCTATTTGCTGCCTAATTCTACAAATTGTGCAATATGCATTTTAGACTTATTGTTGACAATAAATTGTGTGCGTTATTTGCATTTTAGACTTAATTGTTGACATTAAATTGTGCGTTATTTTCTTACATTTTATAGTGAATGTAGTGGATGATTAAATGTATGTTACATATTCTAGAAAAACAAGGTTTCTCTTAATTTAAGATTTGTTTATTGTTTTAGAGCAGTTGTTTAAATTATTTCTTTGGCTTTCGAAACTTCTTCGTTTTGTTCACCGCATGACTGGATTTCTTGGCTAATTTTTTACCAGCGCGGTCTGCCGCGGCTGAACCGCTTGTCTGGTGAGACGACGTTGGTTTGGCAGCAGCAGCATTGTCACTTGCTTCCTGCTGTTCGGCATGAACAACGTCAACTGTTTCCTGCTGTCCATCGTTCTGTGCATTGAAGCAGGCAACAACTTTCTCATCGGTCTTCAAGTCCATCACCCTCATCTCTCGTTCACCACCTATGCACAGCAGAAGCGAGGAGTCGGAGCAAGCGGCAGAACAGAAGAGGGCGCCGATTTTGCACTTCTTCTGGTCGACTAATTTTGGATTATCCGACCGCACGTCCCAGACTTTAATCGATTGATCTTCCGATGACGTTACGAGACAACCTTCGATTAACGGACTCAGCGTCAGAGAGGTCACAGCGGACGGGTGAGCTTTGAACTCGAACACTGGTTCCTCGGCTCTGATGTCGTAGCAGTAGACATGCCCCGTATCGGTGCTCGCAAAGAAACTGCTTGCGTTGTGTCTGTTCCAGAGGACTTTCTCAACTTCACCGGCCAATTTCCACGACTTCTGACTCCCTTCTGGACTTCTGCAGTCCACCACCTTGGCATGATGGTCATAGGATCCAGACAGCAACATCTGGCTTTCGTATGGATGCCACTGCACCGCCTGCACCTTATCCGAATGCAGAGTTTTAATCAGGACGCAAGTGCTCTGCTCCAAGTCCCAGACGCCAACGGACGAATCAGCGGATGCACTTGCTAGCACCTGCTGCTGCAGCCTGTTCCAAGACAGGCCAAGCACTGCATCAGTGTGCCCGTCAGCAGCCACCTTTCTCTTCTTCTTCTCCGGTTTCTTCTTGCCCAACTTGCTTCCAGCCAGCTTGAGAACAGGATCGATGCAGTTCATAACGTCGAAATTCCAGATTTCAATGTCCGGATTCATAGTTCCGACAGCCACTAAATTCCCGGCGGAATTTTCACCCTGACCAAAGCCAACCCATTCGACAACAATGGGACAACTTGACAGAATATAATCGTGGTGACAGTAGATGTATTTCTGTGTCTCGTTATAAATCCACGCTTCAAGGCAGAATTCTTCATCTTTTACTCGAGACACGGCGATCACGTTGTCCTGTGCATCGATATCCGCTTCATCCTCGTCAGAATCCGGATCGTCTTTGGAGAAATACGGATCATCAGCGTTGCTTGTATAGAATGACAATGCAGCCATGCCTCCAGCACAATCATCGTCATCCTCACTGTCACTGTCCTCCTCCCTTTCTTCATTCAATTCAACATCTGTAATGTAACATCAAAAGCAAGTAAGTAAGTATATTCTTTACCGAACCAGCTGCAAACCACACTCCAGACATCATGTGTGTAGACATCATAATAATAAGCAATTAATAGTCAATAGGAATAAAGTATTCAACTATGAAAAGTTTCTCATGTAACTAATGGTGACACACGAAACCTAACTGAATTAATTTTTCTGTGTGGCGCACAAATAGAGTGGTGCCTGCAATGGTTTAATAGCAGCATACTTAGTTACATACTTAACCCTTTGAACCCAGAGCTCCCGTAACTCTATGGATAGAGGTCTGTCTCGCGGGTGTGGCCCCTGTCTATTTACAGGAACTCTGTTGCTCCACCCTAAACATCCAGCGCCGTGGCTCTCTCCGCTCTTCTAAACAGGCTGAGCTTCTTGTCCCCCTGGCACGCACTTCTATTACGCAGCGCCGTGCCTTTTCTGTCGTTGGCCCTACAACCTGGAATGGGCTTCCTGTGGAATTACGTCTAGTGCCTAGAGCCTTTGAGACTACGTTCTACTCTGCTCTTAAGACTGTTCTCTTTAGCCGTGGTTGGGTCGGGAGCGCTTCTGAGTAGATACTCTTGAAGAAGCGCTATATAAATGCCTTAAATGAATGAATGAATGAATGGATAACGGGCCGGTTTTAAAGCAGCGACTTCAAAGTCCTAGTTTTTGTCCTCAAGTACAAACTGGGTTTTGTTCCAAGATCTCATTCGCTTTCCCCGTTCAACGGCTTCTGTCTGACCTCTCAACTTTTCCAAACGCAATGACCTTGTTGTCAAGGTCATTTGTCACCATTGGGAATGTCCTCCCCTCCTCTTTACGTGTTTCAATTCTTTCTAGATATTGTTCTTACATCTCTCTTTCCTCAAAACCTATATATCTTCTCTCAAGACACTTGCATAAGAACTGAATAGCCACTGCTGTTTCAAATTACATTACATTTTATCGGAAAGAAAATCTCATGAGCAGTGCAGAAAACAAATAACACAATGAGAGGAGAATTCGACAGCGCAGTGCACAACACGACACATGTAATTATAAAAATTCATTTAAAACTATGTGCTGAAAACTAGTAACTAAAGCAGGCTTATGCTCATCATTTTCTTTCTGACTCAATGCCTAGTAAAAGAACTTGTGATTCCAGGTTTAAAAAACGGCTTCAAGACAAGAAAAATGCAACTGGCATACCATTGCATTCCTGCGCAAATCTTTTCATATCTTCATCATTGATTTCAGCCCTTATTGGACGATTTTTTGCGACGCCTCTCTGAATCCAGGCAACACTTGTAACGGCATACATGTTTTCAGCTGTAATCATAAATCCAAGACACAGAATTAAGTAACTTAAATAATTTAAGAAATTCTTCTATATATAAAAATCTGAAAGCCTACTTAATCAACAATATATGCACAAGAAAAGTGTCTACAAGCACATGATCAAACATCTTTTTTGGGCACTAGGCAACAGCTGGTTAAGCTCAACCTGAGCGTTCTCTCTTCTCAATTCCCATCTATGACTTTTCTTCGGTGGTGCGTGACCTTGGAGTGCTCCTGGACTCTTGAGGTTGGAGAGGGTCCACCGGGCTGCCGCGCGACTTATTGGGGGTTCACCAAGTCCGACCTTGTATCCCAATATATGCAAGGTCTTGCACTGGCTTCCTTTCCCACAGCAAATCTCATTTAGGATTGCTTCTTTGGTGTGGCGATGCTTATCAGGCTGGACACCCTCTTATCTGTGTGAGCTTTGCCTCCCCCCCTTTCCACTTGCATAGGCCGCCGCGCACTGCGCTCTGCTGTTCATGATGACTTAATGGTTCCTTTCACTCGCTCTGCAACAATGCAGAGACGTTCGTTGTCTGTGGTTGGTCCAACAACCTGGAATGGACTTCCCTTGACTATGCGACACCTCCCAAGCTGTTCTCATTTCCACAAACTATTGAAGACTTTTCGCTTGATCTCGACCGGGAGCGCCTCTGAGTAGAGACGCTATATAGATTACGATTGATTGATTCTTGATTGATCTCCGAGTACATTGGTTTTTTCATAAATCTAAAAAATAATTCTGCTCACAATTTTTCTCGTAGTAGTCAGTCTTGCTGACTAACCTATGCCACACGTTGGGCACATTCAGGGAGAACAATGATTGAAGAGAGAATGTCAAATCTGAAAAAACTTGTCTAAAAATCTAGTTAATTTTTAACCTACATCTGATTTTTTGCTTTCAGTTAAACGATCTATAGATCCACAAAAACGTGAGCTTAGGCCTATACTAAAACACGTTTTCTCTTAAACGCTAAAACGGAAGTACAGGAACCGGAACTGAAATCCAATCTCTCATCTGGCACCATAGATATATTCATTATATGTCTTGCGCTAGACATGTATCTTTAGTGCAATACTCGAGACAATAAGTAAGACAATTGCCACGGAATATTTTGCTCACTGCCTTGCACGTTCTAGAGAACAATAATTATTTGGTCAACTCACCCGTTTACCAAACGCAACGGAACAGCAGTTGGACGCCATTCAACAGAGATCTCTGTTTTTGAGATCTTATATGTTGCAGTCGGTCTACTATTATACGGTCTAGCTCAGGAGCTCTTTCGTAGCCTAATCCTATTCATGACTGTGCATTAATGTCTATATTTCCGCAGAGGCGTTGCAGACATCAGCCTTCGAGCAGCGAGCTAATCCACAAGAAAGTCATGCTTTCATTGCATCATTTATGCCTAATTCTATGGATTTATGCCTAGCTAAATTTCTGCTCGTTTGTGAGTTCTCAGATAATAGTTCCGTGACTATAGACAGCTGTTCAGATGTCTGAAGTCAAGATAGTCTTCCTTAGCAGCTAGGCGTACGTAGGCACATCAGATTTGACCTTGCTATTTGTTTAAAAAGTCTCGGCCACAGTACATTTGCAAATTTAAGTCGCACAGTATAAATTTTATACTGTGGTCCAAGTATTCTACACCCGGTACGCAAGTAATAGTCGTCACATTTGTTAAGTCTGTGATGTTATGGTGTCATTCGGTTTGGAACGTGTGGTCGTCTGCACTCTGCAGAGGATGAAAAGGATCACCCAATCTGGGATTTGTATCAAAATATGAGCAACCACATCTAAATTTATATTTCATTTTAAACACCAAACCCTGTGACAACAGAATAAATTGTATCTTTAGTCCCTCATCTTAGTAAAGATTGCAGCAAATGAATAAATGTATCAAAATCTGGGCCTAATTGGTAGCAGTATGGGTGAATGCTTGCAGGGACGAGGGCTAGGTTGATCCTAAATGCAGACAAAGGGTAAATGGGTTCAAAGCAGGGAGTGCAATTTTTCTATCAGTTTTACTTAGATGAAAAAGCAATAATTGATGTCATGTTGTAATCAAGCTGTAGTGATGTCAATAAAGAAAGTGAGGCAACTGAGACAGATGTTAATAATATTGGTTTCTTTGGAGAATATTGGGAGGTTGTAAGAAAATAGAAACACTTCTTAAAATACCAGTTGCATGCAAAAATTTAACAGACCTGTACTGATATGAACCCAAATACTCATGCAAGCTTTCAGCATAACAATACAAAGACCAAGAAAGAACACAGAACAGTATTACTTTTATATGGAAAATCACGGTGTATTTTTCTTGAAAGTAATCCACTATTAACAATTGCTTAAAGAATTTAGATTTATTGACCCGAGCAGTTTATTTTAGACGTGATGATTTTCTTTGCGGCATTGACTCGGTTTCTATTCGCATTCGTTTCCTTGTTCGCTTGAATGACCGAGTGTCAGCAGGCAAAAGATTTTCACTGCTCACATCGGCAATACCTGAAGATGACGCTTGGAGTAATGCGTCATCTGCTGAATCATCACACCAATCAATTGTCTCAATTCCTGATACGTTTGATGCCAGTTTCTCATTAGTAGGAACAATGCAAGTAGCAGCTTGTATGTCACAGTGCAATGGCAGTTTATCACAGTTAACCTCCGATACTATGCATTCGGAAGGTGGCAAGTTATTTCTCTGAGCACTTTCTTCACCATTCGTAGAAGCAACGGCTGGTTTTTGATTGGAACTCTGTTTTGATCGAGAAGTCACTTGACGAAGTCCACTAAAATGAACTTTTCTTTTAATTGAAGAATCCTTGGCAACAGAAGGAATCAGAGGCATTTTATGATCCTCCTTCGGTAGATCGTCTGCACCAATTTTACGCGTAATCAGATCTGTCAGTCTTTCTGTCATCACCGAAAGAAAGTCTGCCTTCTACAATCATCAACACACAAAAATATTTGAATGCCATATGCATAAGTTGAATGGTTTATGCATGCATATTAGAAAGTTTTCCATCTACAATCAACAACACACATACGGCTGAGCAGCGGCGCCCGCAGGATTTTTTTTTGTACGCACAGAAATTTTCGAAGAGGGCCGAACAGGGAAAATTTTTCGTTAAGTCGCCGAAAAAACTGATGACTTTTTTTTTTTTTAGTCATCAACCAAAAAATTTCCCAAAACATACCTTTTCTATCCGCCAATAAAAATTGATGACTTTTTTTTTTTTTTTAGTCATCAACCGAAAAATTTCCCAAAACATACCTTTTCTATCCGCCGAAAAAACTGATGACCTTTTTTTTTTTTTTTTAGTCATCAACGGAAAAATTTTCCAAAACATACCTTTTCTATCCGCCGAAAAAACTGATGACCTTTTTTTTTTTTTTTTTTTTTAGTCGTCAACCGAAATTTTTTCAAAAACATACCTTTTGGGTCATCGCGCTGTACGCACTTACCTATGTGCGTATGTCTGCGGACGCCGCTGCTGTACGCACTTGCGTAAGTGCGTACGCCTGCGGGCGCCGCTGCGGCTGAGTTAGCAAGCTTCAAAGCAAGCTTTCGTACAATTGAAATATACACAGCACTCCAAAAGGCAAAGTCATGAAAATGACTTGTTCACAAGAATTTAATAGAGGCAGTCTCACAAGATTAGTCATTAACAAAAATCCACTGTTCAATAGGCTAGCCTACATGTATATACGTATACGTGGTTTGTCGGCTGTGGCGGGTCAGTAAGCAAGCAACGTCGGTGAGCTTCAGGGTGGAGATGATTTAAATCGGTTGATTTAAATCATTGATTTAAATCATGATTTAAATCGGTAATAAAAATCACGATTTAAATCGAATAGTGAAAATAAATTTCAATCAATGCTTTTGTGCCACGCAACTTGCAGGTTTGTTTCCTTTCACTTAGCTGCAGCAGTGCAGCTGCCAGTTAGTGCATTCAGCATGCCCAGCAGGCTGACTCATCTGGCTGCACAGTGTAGTGCTAAAGCCTAAAACACGTGTCACCTGCTGATGTCACTACTGGAAACTGGTTCTTTTCAAACTTATGAACAAGAACCCATTAGCGGGAGAAGATGAACACTTGTATTGTGACTAAAATATTTTACATCTGAATGACAACAGTTACTGGTGACTAGCACTAGCAGTGACCTAATAATATTAGTACCGTAGTGTTCTAGTTTGCAAGGTGTGACTGACTCACTGACTCAGTAACTTAACCACTTACAGTAGCGATCTGATTTCACAGTTTCACAGAACATTGACTTCTTCATTGGATTTAACTGATTGTTCATCGATCGCACTAAATAGTATTAAGTATATATACCACTTCAAAGGTGTTAATTTGTATTGTATAACTGCAAAACTAAAGAAGGTAATAATTGTTACCTAATACCAAATATCAGTTACAATAATGCATAGTGGCTTGATACCCACATGGAGGCAGTAAATCCAAACTTAGAACTAGTAGAAAGAAATCGGATTTAAATTTTAAAAATCGGATTTTTTATTTTTAGTTAAAAAATCATGATTTTTATCCACCCTGTATTGTATAGCTGTAGAATTAAAGGTAATAACTGTTACCTAATGAAGCATGTGACTTGATACCCCAAAAAAGGCACTACATACAAAATACGAACTATAAGAAAGAAATCCGATATAAATCAAAAAAATCCGATTTAAATCCAAAAAATCCGATTTAAATCAAAAAAATCCGATTTTTTGATTTTTATTAAAAAAATCACGATTTTTATCCACCCTGGTGAGCTTAGTTAAATTAATGTTTTCTTACACTTACTGATTTTACAAAAGGTTTAGGTAACACTGAGACTCGCAAAGGACAATTGGCCAATGGCAACAAAACTCTCGGCTCAGGGGCATTCGGTGCACCGCACCGAATGGACCTATGTTAAACACGGCCCTGGTGGCGTTCAGTTTAAATGGTAAGAAAGTTGAGGGGAAGAAAACCTATGATACATTATGCTCAACACGTGATGACCATTACACTATAGAACACGTAATGTAATTCAGAAAAATGAGTACAGGCAATGGAAAGGAAGTAAGCAGTATATTGACAAACCAGTTGCGGAATAGGCTTCCACACAATATGCAACATAAACTTCTTTTGCTTTCTATGCTTGTAATAATTAATTTTTAAATGATTATGTTCAAATCGGGAGCATCTCTGTTGAGTTTCTTCAAGAGGTGCTATAAAAATACAGCCACAATTTACGTTAAAATTAAGCACAAATGATTACAAAATACCTTAACACAAGAGGCTAGGTTATCCGTTGCCACTCGCATGTGCTTCTGATGGTATTTCACGGAAAATGCTGACAGGTCAGCATAGTAGGCACACGGTACACTACCAGAGCAAACCTGTGACCTCAGACTTGTAAACGACACGACTTGACCAACCGTTAGTGAATCTTGCACATCATGTAACTAATAACAAAAGACAAACAAGTACAATGCCATTATCCTGAACAATATGACAAACCTTTATAATGTCTAAGTAGACCCCCCAGAAATTCGCGATCTTGCGCAGCGCAAATTTTGGGCAAATTTCCAGGTTTAGCGCAATAGCGCAAAAATTGGCAATCCGCGCGATTTTAGCGCAAATTTTGACAAAATCTTGCTAATTTATCTAAATTGGGCTTTGATTGACTTAAGATCACCGCGGCCCATGACAGTTCAACATAACAACGACGACCGATGTGCAATAATCAAAATGGCGACCACCAAATGGGATGAAATCATAGATGAATTTTTAGTTAAAGATCGATATTTTTGGTATTAACGCACAAACTTATAGTATTAAAAATTCCAGAACTTCACGGCCACACAATAAAATGTGTTATACGAAGTTTCTCAAAGCGGTCAGCAGCGTCGCGTGCTGTCTCGACTTTAGACAGAACGAACGCATTTAATCTATAGGCGTCAGGCGTGCACAGAAAGACGGAAGGCTAGTACTCAGCACGTTGTGTAACTTGGTGATTCATTATAATATAGGCATATATAATACTACTAGCTGTACCCGGCCACGCGTTGCTGTGGCTGAAAAGACCGTCCATCCCTCCATACCTCCCTTCCCCTACCTCCCTCCCTCCGTCCCCCTCCCTCCGTCCCTCCCACCGTCCGTCCGTCCCTCCCCTCCCTCCATCCCGTCCGCTTGAATGAATTAAAATTTAAATATCTTCGATGTGTAATCTGCGACTTAATGCTGGTTTAGGTGTGTGAGAAATGGCGCAATAAAAACGCGCGCAACGAATGCAAGGTTGTGTGAGTTAAGATTTAGCGCATTGTGTTTTTTGCCAAAAAGCATAAGACTTATACAAACCCGCTCGTATGTGAGGTTTGAAAGTAATCGGTGAAGAAGGATCACGCTATTCAAATGAAACCCACTCTGAAAGCAATCGGTAAAGACGCTTTGAAAGAAGAAACCGTTTATTTGAAAGGGATTTGAATTGTGTACGCACACCTTGGAATGGAACGTGCAAAAGGTGGCGCTAGATACGAATGAAAATTGTTGGTGAAAACGGCCGCACTCGGGTGAAAAATTGAATTCGGAATTAGAAATTGTGTTTTTTGGTTTGAACCCGCTCGTATTTTTGTGTGAAAAGGAAATAAATAGACACGAAACTAATATTTCATTGCTTGATATCGAATGGAACGGTTTGCGAAAATTTTAAAAAGAAAGAAATAGATACGAAACTAATAATACAAAACTAAATGCGAGTAATGAAGAGCACTACGCTGTGAAGAAATAAATAAAATGGCGGACTGCGTGAAAGTTGAAATCGGATTGGAATTTAAAGTTGTGTTTTTTGGTCGAAAAAATTGCGCTTTTCCCCAAAAGGCATTATAACAACACGCTTATGTTCGAATGGAACGGTTTGCGAAAAATTTGAAAAGAATCGGTGAAGAACTTATCGAATTCTGAGGCCACAAAAACTAACGTTTTACATTTTTATTTATATATATTTTGAAGTTACATTTGTAATGAGCGTAGATTTTGGTGGGTGTAAATTTCGCAAAATTAAAATTATTTGCGATCGTCTGAATACATTAATCCTATGGTTATAGGAACTTTATAACTGCATTTTTGACTTGATTGTCTAATTTCTAGAAAGCCAAAGCTTTGCACTAAATGGCAAAAACACTGTTAGATACTTTTGGCACACTGATTCAATGAAAAAAGAACGAACATTTCGATTTTTTAACTTGCGCAAAATTCGCGCAAATTTATCATTTTTGGTGCGCAATTTTTTCAATTTTTTGGCGCAAATTTCTGGGGGCCCTATCTAAGGACATTGTAAGTGCATCTATCTAAAAACAAATGCGGAGTAAATTGACAAGTTCACCGAGGTTCTGTTAAATGAAAAAGACTAACCAAGTTTAGTGTTAGTACAGTGGCTACTAAAATGTAGCCCAAAACTACTGAAATTGAAGCTCATATAATTTACAGTTCTGCAACAAAATGACCTGAATTCTGAAACAACTTTTGAAGATCTTTTACTTCTATTTCTGTCATTGCTTCAGTTACACACAAAGTTAAAGAAATTACAGCAACATAGCTATATGGTCATTGGTTCAACATGGCAGTTGTTTAAAAAAAATTGTATATATAATTTTTTTTGAAAGCACGGAAAGACTAAATTTTAATTGAAATTGTGAAAATACGGATTTACATCAAACGCTTGTCACCACTCAGGAGAAGAATTAAAAACTGAATTACACGACATGAGTCACAGCAATATAAAATCCACTGGTTGAAAAAATAGAATACAAGCATGATCATCTATTGCTTTAAAATCTCTCAGTTATGTAGCAAAAGTAAATAAATACTTACGGGCATTCCTCCCCAAAATTTGACAGCAAGAAATGCTTCACAATCATCCACCAAATACACAGAGTGCTGGCTGCCACCTTTATTGCTAGAAGAAAACAAAAAAATTCCTTCAGTTACCTAGAAAACAATTCTTCATGCTTTAAGCTCTTTCAGAAGCTTCAGTAGCAAAACATGAAAGCACAAGACTCTAGGCCAAATCATCAAAATGAATACGACAATTTATAGGTTATGCACAATGCAACATATTCTGCCTCTAAGTACTTCAAACACCAGAGAAATTTTCTCAATTAAGCATTTTATTATTAAGGGAGAAAACTAAGAAAAAAAGTGAAAACAGCGCTACAAAAACATTGTGATGCACAAACGATGCAAAATTGGAATGACACACAGAACAACAAGCACACGGTAAAACTGCAATTGCTGAGCGAAACATCACCACAAAATATTCTTTTGCTAGACACCAGTGAGCAGACTTCATGACAAAACAGAAGGCACAAAAGGATGGAAAAGCATAGCACAGCAGACACTACTTGGCTTTCAAGCATATGAATCTATAACTGCATCTTCCTCTGGCGAATGACTATTCGCGCCTCAGATTCACACTTCGGTGTGACCTTGCACGCATTAAACATTTATTTAATAATATTAATAATAATACAAAGAGTCAGTAAATTAGAAGAAAAAAATTCTCATGAAGAACAAAACGCTATCAAGTGCATACTTACTTATTTTGCTGATCTGACGATGTCAAAGTGACACGAATGACTATTCCAGCGACATCGACTTCACCATACTTGGCAATAAAGTTTCTGCTTCTCAGTTCCTCAAAGTTCACAGCCTGAAAACATACGACAGAGTTACGCCATATAAATTATACTTTATACATTTATGCACACTGCCATGGTGCCAACAGTGAATTTAAGAAATAATCAAGTAACCGCTGACATAATATTATGTGCTAGATTCAAACTTTTCAAGGTTATAGGAGACAAGCTAATGGGTTCATCTGACAACTGAAAAAGGATGATACCTAGGCTCAATACGGAATAAATTAAGGGAATTTTGCTGAAAAGCTCTTTAAAAGTTTTGACAACACCTTTTTAGACAGCCTTTCCAATGTTTCATAAAGGTGCTACATAAATGCACATCACTGCAAGCAAATGTTAGTCTGAAAAGAGGATCATAGCAAAAGTTAAAGATGAATACATTGTGATTTAGGTCATATATGCTTGATGAGTTCATAGTTACAATACAATTCATTTGTTTACCCAGCAAATAAAACCATTAATTAAAGATATATCAACTGAGCATTAACAAGACAAAATAATCGAAAGATTCTGAAGCAAACAAACATGGTCTGAAAAGCATACCAGTTACTGACTCAAAACTCACCCTTCGTGGCTCATAAAGCAAATCCAGAAAGTTCTTATCAACTGAAGGAAACTTTTCATACTTTGTAGACTTCACTGAAGTGAAACTGACTTTACACTGACAGTTTCGTACTCTGAAAGTTTGAAAAAATCAGAACCTACTTTAACTGGCTCTAATTCAAACAATAAAAAATAAGTGTTAAAATTGTGAAACGCTTTTAATCAACTGTTGAAAAGAAATGCCAGCTTACATCACAGTTGGGACTTCACAACTGGTGAGAATTATTTTACGTGAATGCCAAAAAAGGCACAGGTCTAACATTCCTACTTACTGCACTCGAAGCACAATAATCACTGTATCTCTTGTGCTTGTGTGTCCAAACTGGAGTTAAGACAGCACAAGCCAATTGGTGTTCATTTTGTAGCCAAAGAAATCCAGAGAGTGCAGTAACAATATGACTGATCAGTCAATGATGTCCATGTATCAGGCTCTAAGTGCAGAACTTTCTTCATCAGGAGCATCATAAGTCATAAGAGTATTAAGCAAAAACAGAGAAAATATATGAGCTCTATGAATGCAGCTGACCATTGCCAAATATGGCATTCATAAGCAGCGCCCAATGGACAAAAGCAAAGTCTACAACTGATTCACAGAGAGAAATCTAAAGCAATTGTTTTCAGCATAATATATTAGCAGAGCTCAGCTGTTGATTTTTACCGGTTGACTCCCGCTGATACGTTGAATATGAGAAATCGACTTCCCTCCTTCAGCATTTCAACCACTTCTTCTGAAGGTCTCCAGATGGTAAAAAATGCTTCTAAAGAGTCAAAATACAAAATTGGTGCCGTAAGGACTAATATCAATAGCTTAGCAATGTTCACTTTTGTTACCCAAATTCTGCATGAAGTAACTCTTTTGTCCATTTATGCCTACAAGTACATATGTATCATCAGTGTATTTTGAGGTTCCTTGTATTTGTCATTAGTAGATATGCATGCGTAATGTTGATTGAAGTCCTCCTTGGTTATGTTGCTCTTTGGTTGTTCACATAGTTTACTCCCAATAACCTCCCCTACTCTACGCCACAGTTACTTAGGGCCATCCTGTCAATGCCCCGAAGGTGCGCTTTGGTTTTCTTCTCAATACGAGTGAATGACTGAAACACTTTAATTGGAATCAATCTGCTCAACAAAACATAATTCCCATGAAATGCGCTGACTTCAAAGCAACAACTTACGACATTTTGCATCTAAATCCTGCCATGAACATCCAGCTATCTGAATTTTCAGCAGTGGAGTCACATTTCTTTTAGGAACCTAACACACCATAACAAATGCAACATATATAATTTATACATCTATATAT
The DNA here is from genome assembly GCA_949752735.1 of Lumbricus terrestris. Lineage (NCBI taxonomy): Eukaryota > Metazoa > Annelida > Clitellata > Crassiclitellata > Lumbricidae > Lumbricus > Lumbricus terrestris. The sequence continues at coordinate 13,505,834 of OX457039.1, read as the reverse complement.
TCATTGAATTGCAACATCTGAAAGTGGTTCTATTCAAATTCCTTGCACTTCATTACATTTGTGGTGACAGAGAAAGTCACATACATGGTAAAATTTAATTTAATCAGTGCCCTAAAATCAAGTTTGCACACTAAAATGTAATGTATCACATGCTCCAAGTTCTGTATCATTCATTTAACACTGGCTAAAGGCAACTGGGGAAAAAATGCAGCACATCACTAGTGCTAAACCACATTTGTTAGACATGCAAAACAAATAGACAAAATATAAATATAAAACAAGCATGTATACACCTAAAGCCCTACATTATGTCAGGCACACAAGAGATCTAAACATCCACAACATGAGCAACAGTTCCAATACTCTTGAAAAGTTTCATACGAGTTAGTTCACTACATAGAAAACAGTTGCTGTGATCCTAAATAGCTCCTTAATCTAATTTTCTGCATCAATGGACAACAGTTGCTTGATCCTGAAAAGCTCCTTAATAAGTGTTCTGCACGGACAACAGTTGCCATGTCATTAAAAAATAATTAAACAGAAGCCTAACAACATCAATTAATTAATTAATTAAACAGAAGTCCTACTGCATTAATTAATTAATTAAACAGAAGTCTTACGACATAAATTAATGAATTAAACAGAAGTCCTATGACATAAACTAATTAATTAAACAGAAGTCCTACTGCATTAATTAATTAAACAGAAGCCTTACGACATCAATTAACTAATTAAACAGAAGTCTTACGACATTAATTAATTAATTAAACAGAAGTTCTACTGCATTAATGAATTAAACAGACGTCGTACCAGGTCGTCTGCCTCTGACATTATCGACTGCAGACATTCCTGCAGTTCAGTCTGTCGTCTCTGCTCCTCTTGGTCGATCTGTTTCCTTAAAATTTCCAGTTGCTCTGTTGTGAGGCACGACTGGACGTAAACCACATTGGACATTCAGTTAAACAACAACAAATGTGTCGCCAAAAATATTTTGTTTTCAGAATCAGCATATAAAATTTTAGTCACAGCAAATAAAATTTTAGTCGTAGCAATATCACACCTAACACATCATTTGACCTGGCACAAAGCTCTCACTCAATTTTTTTAAATTTCAAAGAATGACAAGTTTCCTTGCACATATTTAGGATAACAAGAGCTCTGCATGATTTTATTGCTTCATTCTGTAATTTTATTAGTAAGATATAATATGAACAAACAATACTTTAAAGATGGCCTGCATTGATTTCCCAGTATTAAACTTTAAGTATATTCTCTGGGTCTTTAACACTGGAAGTGCTCTGATTGGTGTTCATTGTAAGAGGAACATTACAATACAATACAATACTCTGATCACTAAATAGCTAAATGACAAAACTCAAAAACCTCTGATCTCAGTAAAGAAAATACCTCTAAGAACCAGATGATATTGCAGGTCAAGGTAATAATAAACTACAACCAAGACCTGAACTCACGATGCAGAGTGGAAAAGTTGTCACGATGTTTCATCACAATCACCAATATTTACGTTGACAAAAATATCAAGAGACCACAGCACATAATATCACTGATCACTTTAAGGTAAATGTTAAGGACAATACCTCAAATGCTCCAGGGTCTGATGCGTGTCGATATGATTCATAAAGTTCAACCGCAGAGTGAATTTCTGATGGCTTCAAACGACTTGCAGATCTAGTCTTGGGAGTGGAACCTAACAACAAAGCCATATAGACCATAAACTGTAGCTGACTTTCTACAAAGGCCTTTGTCTCGTTTTTCCATTGATCGGTAAATATTAAATGACCCCAATCATATGATGGTCCTGAATTGTACTTTTCTATTAGAGAGTCAGGCTTAAATGATTTTTAGACATTTGTAAAGGTGCTGCATAAATGACAAATTGCATATATTATTTTACAATACATCTTGTACGTAGATATATTTAGAATAAAACACTAGTCGGAAAATACTACTGAAGGCTATGTGGCTTTCAGTGGCTAGCACCATAACTTAAACTCCTAAGCTATTAAAAGTAAACTAAATTATTCTTCAATATACTACCAGCATTTGCACAACACTTTGCAGAAGAAATAAATAGAGGAAATAAATAATAGAAACATTTTCACAAAGTCATACAACATCTCATAATAAAACTCCTTTTGGCAAATGCATCAATTCTACGTATGTGAGATCATGTGGCCTGGGTCGAATATTGTATGGAGTGACCATACGAGGAGGCAGGAGGTCATGTCGGATGCGACATGGGTTTAAGAGGATTGGGTGGAAAATAGCAGTCAGGTTTAGAACCGTGTTCATTAAAACTATGAAAATCAGTAGCAGGAAGCCTGAAAGAAGACCATGAAGGAATATATGCTCTATGACACTGGAAAATCCCCACCAAACAGGGGAGGTTTAAAGTAATCATAAATTAACCATATCGCAGATATCGGTGCTTCTTTACATGAAATTATGACTAACATTTATAAATGAAACGAAACATGCTTCAGAAGTTATATAATCCCTAAAGTTACCAAGCAGAATATAACATTTGTAGCTTAAGAACTAAACTTGCCAGCATTGTCCCATTCTTTTTCAAACTTCTGCTGAAATCTATTGGACAGTTTTTCAATGCATTTCTCTCTTCTTTTTTCATGCTCCTGAGCAGCCCTCTGCTCAGATGAAGATGCGCGCATGACGCTGCCGCCATCCGGTAATTTCTCCAAGTACTGCAATAAATAATAATAAAGAATCGACCAATTAATTCAGAGCCTCGAAACAGGCAATGCAACAGCCTGCCACAGGATACTAGTAGTAAAATATCCCTCACAAACACATGATCTAGAAAAGAGTCTAATGATTCCTCTTGACACAGAAGTGGAATGAAAATACAAACCTGGATAGGATAAATTCTTGCAAGAACGACGTCCACGCAGCCGACCATTCCTCCATCAGGGTAAACTGAAACAATTGGAAACTTCGGAGGGCGGCGCACATGAAGGAAGCCGAGACGAGTGTCCCACTTGGCAAGACGTGTTGAATTGGCACAGATCTTGAGCGCAACATCATCTGGTGCCTAAAAATTGTCAAGTAAGCATTACTACATCTGAGAATCGTTACCACTGTTATATTACCAATGTTTGTGCACTGCCCAAGCTTCTTCTCTTCCTTTAAATCAGTTTTGAATCGGCATTCAAACATTTTGAATAACTAAACAGTCTTCAACTGGCGACCGACTAAATATGCCTCAGATTCGCATTGCATTTATCAAAAATGTGTCGAATAATAATAATAATAATTATTGAAAGATAAACATTCCGTCATCACTGAGAGACATTCATATCATGCTTAATATCAAAATAAATTCATTTAAAATCTGGAACAAAAACAAGTTTGGAAATTGTCTCAGCCATTCAAACCAAGCTCTAGGCTAAACCATGATTCCTTCAAATTTTCATGATTCCTTAAACCGATGGGAGGAGCAAAACGTACTCAGCAATAACTGACCACCAACCCAGAACCTTTGTGAACAGGTACCTACAGGTCAGTGAAAACAACGACTTCTAAACTTAACTAATATGGAACTATTCACTGTTTGTGGTACTGTCAAAGAGTTCAGGACTGTGGAATTTATCAATTGCTGGCTTAGGAACCAAAGTGCATTCCATTATATATCACTTAGCCACAAAAGATAACTTGTGTTCAAACAATATCCATTCTTCTATTTTAAACTAACAAAACCTCTGAAGACAATAGAAAATACTATATAACAGATAAAGAGAAAGACATCACAAGAACTCTAAAACTAAATACCTCAAGAGGTGTAGTTGCATCATCCAGTCCAACCAAATCAGAACCAAAGACGCAAATTTTGTCACCAACTCGAATCTTGTTGCCAGCAACCAGGCTCGACAAAGGTCCGTCTAACATTGCCTTTATGCTGTACCAGCCATCAGTTAACTCCAGTGAGTTCTGAACAATATAAAAGCAAATATAAGGTGTTACAATAGCAGAATATTAAATTATTCCTCTGCCATTATGTGCTATCAGCCAGAAAAAGCCAATAACTTCCATGATAAGCACTTCTGTAGAACAGCTACATGCGCATGTAGTAAACTTGCTTGAGCAGAAGTTTACTAAGTGTCAGAGTATCTAGCAATTCTTTACACTTGTTTACCATATACAGAACTTTGCTAATGTTCACATTGAACCAACAACAGCACATCAGATATCAACCTGATTACCAATGTGACTAATTATATATATATATATATATATATATATATATATATATATACTCACTCCAGAAAAGACTGGTAAGAGCACTGATCTTTCCGGTGGTCCTATATGGATGCGAGACATGGACAAAGACACTGGATATGGAAAAGAAAATCAACGCGTGCGAGATGTGGATTTGGAGAAAAATGCTAAGGATTTCATGGATGGAGAAGAGAACTAACGAATCGGTGCGCAGGGAGCTCGGAATAGAGAGAGAGGAGACACTACAGCAAACAGCAACTTGGAGGAAATTGAGCTACTTCGGCCATGTGATGAGATCTAACAGTTTGGAAAAGGAGCTGATGACGGCATGCGGTGAGGGAAGGAGGAGACGCGGAAGACCGAGGAAGAGATGGTTGGATGAGGTACAGGAAAAGTCTGGCATGAGCCTGGAGCAGCTAAGAGAGGCAACAAGAGAGAGGAGACACTGGAGAGGATACATCAAGAATGTCGCCAGAGCTCCAAGAGCTGACGGCATCAGGTGACTCACTCCATCACTGAATGAAATCTGAATGAAGTTGTGAATTGCAGTCTGGATGTTACAATAACTAACACACACAAGCAAACAGAGAGAGTAAAATTGGCTGTCAAATACTAACTGAACTGAAAATGGAGCTGACACACAAAACCAGAGTCTTCTTTGAAGTGTCATCTTTTTCTAAGATTTTCTTTACTGCACTCCTACCACAGTCACATAAAAAAGAAATTAACGTAATTGTCATACACTTCTCTCATCAGCAAACTCAATTCGCAGTCCTTTCATCTTCTAATTCCATCCTGATTTCTCTCTGTCTGTCACTCTCCCTCCCCTGTCCTCCCTCCCTCCTTCATCCCTCTCTCTGTCTGTCTCTGTTTATCTCTTTGCATCATCAATCGACCCGCATTCTTACTTTCTGTCACTCGCCATAATAAAGGTCTCTCAAGTTTCCCGGTCTCTGCAAATTGTGAAGTTTCTAACCAGTAACCAATCTACCAAATGAAACAACAATTTCCAGACTTAAACAGAAAAAAGATAATAAACTGGTCTGTACAATTAGACACAAAACCTTATATAAAAAAACCCAACACGAAATCAGCTGAAACAACACACAGCATTCCAGCATCCAGCTACATAAATGAAGTGTATGACCAAACAGCACTGCCTATTAAATGGCCGATAAAGTGCCTATTACGGTAAATGGCTGATAAAGAAGCTTCAGGATTCAAGCAAGCAGACATTCAAGAACTACAATTAGCAATAATCAAATTACATAGCACTGGCATCTAATACACAAGGCATCAACCCATGATGCTCCAAAACCAAACCAGTCAGGCCAAAACTCAGAAAGTCAGTCCAATCAGACCACAAATAGCTACTCATAAAAGTCCTACAACATGCAATTCAACAATTCATGCTTTCTCAGATAAACATGATTCTTATGAACATTTTCCGATTGGCCTCCCTTTGCTCGTGTTTTGACTAAGGCTTCCATATGACTGTCCTTTACTGGCATGGCTCCTAACCTTTGACTGTGATCAACTTCCCTGTCGTATCTGTACTTCAGTTGCATCATGACATTGTTGGGCGTCAGGCATCTAAGTCAACCATAAATCACAATCACAAAAACAGTTGTGCAGTGCCAACAATATAAACATAGTACTACTATCCTATCCTATGCAGAACAAAGGCATGTCAGTTGGCAACTTTTGTCTCTTCCAGGAAAGTCCTCTGTTGCTCCTTACTGAACAAATTCTCATATTTTCTGCAAAATAGCACCAGCGGTACAAGTTGCCTTGTCAGAATGACCAAACGAACTGTGACTCATGGATATCTGGGTATTATTAAGATGCCATGATACGTCATTTTAGCAAACTAACTCTGAAACTGGTTTCATGAGACACTCTGAAATCAAAAACCGAAGTTCTACGAGAAAAATCATCACTAAAATATATTACAGAATATTCTAAACTTGCACTAATCAATTTTTTTTATAAAACGCTATATAATCAAGGAATGTGTTGAAAATTCACACAAGATACAACAGTGATACTGCACACCTGGTCATGCATAAAATTTGACAGCATATATCAAAACTTCTCCATGTGGATGATTAAAAGCCAACCATCCTAAACTTTTAGAACTTCATTTCTTAACAGTGGAGAAGCAGAACATCTGCAATACTAATCAAAGAGAGTAGGAATACAATTTATAACAGTCACCTTCCTGCAAACTCTTCAGGAAATGCCACTTCCATAGCTGCCAGCTTCCACACAATCCACCGAAAATGATTATAAACCCAACGGCAACTGATAAGGTATGGTGCAACTCCAGGCATATCCATTAGGGCACTGCAAAACAAATAACGCAAGCATATTACCGAATGCGTTCAAACCACACTAATTCGGTCATGCAGTCTGGGAAATTATCAGTTATCAATACCCTGGTTTTGAAGTATTCCAATATATCTAAGTACTGTCTTTATATTCCCACTTTGATCACCGAGGCCCTACAGGTGGTCTAGATGCAACTGAACTCTGTGCTTATTTGCATATATCTTTTCAACCAACCAATATGAGAGCAGAAACCAACTTCTACCATGCTTATCAGATAAATGAATTTATTGTGAGAATAACTATTACACTAAAACATGCAGCCACTTCAGCATGGTAATTCTGGGGTGGTCATGACTGAACATATCGGCTTCGTGCATATAAACCACAAATGTGTCACATGACAACACATGGCCTCAAGGGATTAACGCTTTGTGGTCAGCCTGTTATATGCTTCACCAGCATGGTGGGGTTGTGTGGGAGCACAAAAGACTACACTTCGTGATGGATCCTCAAGCTCAATTTCGTCACCTTAGAGAGAATAACCCAGCGCTGGGACAGCTGTGTAAAAGGCAGAGGAAGGAACCTCTTTACTGCTGCCTTGACGGACTCGGACCATGTTCCAAACTTGCTCCTGCCTCCTATAAGGACGCTCCCTATTCCATATGTCCCAGACCGCAAGAAAAAAATTGTCCTACAGGTGAACAACTTAACGAGGAAAACGTTTTTAATGCTGTATGATGCTTGATTTCATGAAAACCAAAATGCAGTTATGCAGTTGGATAAATAAAGAATGCACTTAATCACTTACTTAGAACAAGTCTGAAGCAGTGAGAAGTTAATGATCACCCACAGAAATTTCAGATCTTTATAGGTAAAATTCTAACATGGATCAACAGCATAAACTGTTTAATTAGGGCTCCAACAGCTAGTGAATCTCAACATACAGCATTAGTCATCAAAATCCAAACTTAAACAACGTCAGAAGAAAGCAGCGTGCAACGCTTATTGCAAATACTCTCAAACTTAGAAGCAAAAAGCACTTGGGTCAAACCTAAAAAAACAGTCATTAGTTACATGATCGGTCCTTACTTGCAGAATTCTTCCTTTCCGAGTCGTCCATTTTCAGTAAAGACCAGATATGCTCCATCAGCTCCGTGACATCCAACAGACGAAAGAGCAGTTTCCGTGGAAAAGGTTTCAGAAATGTCGAAATGGAAATCTTCTGCATTTCTCGCTGTAATGCTCATCGTCTGATTCAGAAGACCACAGGAATAGAGCTACAATAATAATTAACCAACAGATAAAACAATTAAACCAATAATCCAATATTTATGCATCAGAGAAAGAACATCAACCTGAAAATAAGAACAGAGTTAAAGAACATCATCCTGAAAATAAGAACTCCCAAAAGACGTTTTAAAAACTATCCAAGCAGGCAAAATTTTACTTAATCAGTCTTTACAACGGAATTCATACTTAATTCCACAATAATTAAATACTTATTTCCACAAAGTGAAACACTCTTTCTTCCTCTCACTTCTAAACAGGGTTAATATTTTGAGAAACCAATAAACATGGGAATTATCAACAAACTGTGCAATAACAAGTCTTTTTTTGTCGTTAACTTACGAAAAGAATCCAAACAAACACATACTATAAATCAAATACCAGTGAAGGTCAATTACTTTTGTTTGATTAAATATAAAAAGTAAGCATTTCAACCAAGATATATCACGGCCTCATATCCCATTTAGCAAACTTGCCATCAATGCATTTCAATGCAAAGCATTAAAAGTTGCAATTTGTTTGATCTACCTACCTGTTGCCGAGAGTAGGATGCAGGTCTCTTTCCCGATACAGCACTTCCCATAGGTATCCTGGTGACATCAGAACCTTTCTTTCGAGCCATCCACAACTGTCCAGGATACGGACGTACATTCTGATGCTGATTCTTTGAAGCAACTCTCGCCAGCTGTTTCTCTCTGGCCAGCCTCCGTAACTCTCTGACCTTTTCGCAGACAGAAACCAATGTCTGCTGATGGCCAGAAATGTTGCTGTGTAAAGTTTCATCATCAACCACTGTTCTGTCGACGCTTTTCTCGTCAGCATATGAAAATGCAGCAGCTATAATGGAATCTGAGCGTTTCTCATTCGTTCTTTCTCCTCCTGTATCAATGCAACTAATTACATCACCTACAGGTAACGTCTCAGTTGTATTGGTAACGTCAGGACAGCCTTCTCCCTTCGATAGCGTTGGATCACACTTTGAAGCAATTGAAAACTGTGGACCAGGTTTTCTATTTCTCTGAACATCCACAGGCATTGACACATCAAGTACAGCAACGGCTTTGTCCAAGTTCTGAAGTGGAAGTTTTTTGTATGGTGTGAAGAACTTAGTAGTCTGCTTGGAATATCCATCAACAGACTTCCCACAATTAACTGTGGAACTGATATCTGAAGACACAGGGCAACCAGGCTTATTGACAACTATGGTACTAGAATTAGTCACTTCAGAATCAGGATAAGTCCACAGTGCAGTCAACAACCTAAAATTAACAAATATCACCTTTCTGTTACAGATAAGTTTCAAGAAATAAAAAAAATTATAAATCAATTAAATAAAAGCAGAAATCTACTAAAAACCACCAACAAATTCTTTATGCACTTGCCTACAAGTCATGTCGAGTTGTCGACCCTAAATTTTTACTTTGGAGAAAAGTCTGTGAACCACATATAAGTCAATGCATGTTTTAATGTATACTGGTTACATCTGGACAGTCAATGGCCATTTCAAACATCAACCACAACCAATGGCACCAAGTAACGAATATTTGAATATAATATTCCTTTTAATGATTCAATCTGGCACACCGCAGAATGATTACAGATACAATGATACATGTTATACGAAATACGAAGAACACATGCGTTGCTCAAAATAGTGTAATCTATGAACTTCATCTGCCCAAAATCAAACAATTTATTGTATTATATTATCTGATATAACCAGTGTGTTTGTTTTCAAAAATACCTACCAGTCTGGACATTTGTAGCCTTATAAACAGCAACCAAAGGCACAAAGTTATTCTAGTTTTAACCTACTACACATGCTGTCAGTATATTAGATAAATATGTATTGCGCTTTGTTTAAAATTTATCATTTTCACAATGCTATATGTTCCTATTTTCATGAATGTGTCATGCAATTTCCAGCACTGTTGCAACAAGTATCTCTGACTGTGGCTGCCCTCCGTTGCACACTTCAATCGATCTCAAGAGCATGGCTTCACCGCTGCACAAGGCTCCATCTTGCAACAAAAATTCGACTACTATGCAAATATTTACGGTAACTGTGAAATAGTAACCTAAATTGTTGTGATGAGGTTCCTGGTTTCTTGTCTCGTACTGGAGTTTCATCAATGTACTTCATCGCTCCTTGTCTGTCATTTTTGAAGCCTATCCAGCCAAAAAAGTACAGCTTATTATTAAAGGGTTTAACTCACTGCTTAACACAACAAACTACACATCACTGAACAAAGAATCCCCATACACAAGATGCATTTATTTCTCTTTAATTCAAAACTTTATTACAGGTGCCCATTATTCCAGTGCTGGGGTGGCCAAAGAGATCTTATGGGCAACACAGTTTGATTTTGATACAGTTTAAATGGGGCTAGGTTAAAGCTATTAATTTTGTTATACTAGATCTATTATCTATTTAATGTTTAACAACAATTTTTACAATTATATTATATGACAAAATCAAGTAATCGATTTATTTACTGGCACATATAATAAGCAATAGTAAGACACAGTAAAATAGCAGCATAAGCTTTTACAAGGACACGCTGGAAATCAATTAGGCTATTTTCAACTCACTTATTAATCAATCCTACTGGATAATACAAAAGAGCAATCCTAGTGATACTTTGCAAACTTCACATCTCCATAGCAGTAATTCTGGTACATCGCACACCACACCGACACATAATTTAGATATGTATCCGCAGATGCCAATTACAAATACAGGCACTTAAAGTTTGTTGGTCAATAAAGCATATTCAATCTCTGTGGTTAAATGCAGTCAATAATGCATAGCCAATCCATTGAATCCAATGACGTGAAACCTGTGTAATGCATATAGCAGGCTGCAACGGACACAGTCATGCTGTTGGAACTCATTTCGAATGCAAGCTCATTCGTGTGCCATGTCGTTCCGTTTCCAAGCACTGTTTAACCAAAAGCCATGATGCTGTTTTCACCACGTGACCATACATTTAATTTCATTGAGTGCTACGGTTCTCGATTAGTCACAGGATAAATTATTTGATTTTGATCTTGTTAATATAGTAGAATACAAGCACACACTTTTAGACATAACTTGCAAAACCTTACTCTCTGGAAGTGTCTTATACGATGAAAACTGTTGACGACCATAATGCCTGTCACAATTCTTCAATGGACCTTAACACATAAATGCAGACACTTTTCTATCAGACAGCAGGAAAATTTAGTAATTTATTTAAATGCAGCAAGCGACATTGTTATGACCAGCCACCAAGAAATGAAAATAGAATTATGCTATCCAACTACAGTCGCAATCAAAGTTGACCTACAACATATTGATGTGAAAAGATAGTCTATCGTACTCTGATCATAGGATTGCTTTTTCTACTGCATTTGTTTTTCGATGTCATTCCTGTTACTATGGTTCAATAAAATTTATGGTTATGGTTTGTGGCTAAGATGAAGTAGTAAATTTTATTATCTTGCAAGTCCTTCAAGTCTCACACTTTTGACCATATTGCAGATATAGCAACTCCAATATCAATCACAAATTTGACAGCCACCATCTTTGACAAGTTAAGAAACTGATTTTTTGCAAAACTTGCATCCAAATATAAAGAAAGCTTTGACTTGTATTCTGACAAGATGTGAGTTTATATGCCTAACCTGTTTAATACTACACAAAAATTCAGTCTAGTTTTGCTTAGTCTGCCACTGAATTGCATAAAGATGAGTCAAGACATAACAGGACAGCATGACAGATATACATGCATACGCATTAAGCACCAATTTATTTTTGCAAACTTTTATACCACTTATCTCTTACAAAGAACCAATTTAGGTCTGCATTTACGATAGGACAAAGCACTTTTCTTTAAATCACTGCTAAGCGCCAAAGAAATTTTAAGAACTGTTTTCCATATTCATGTCTCTAACCACAAAACTTAAATAAATAAATTAAACAGATCAATAAACATTTATTTCTCATTAAATTTTAGGAGTTTTGCATCTCAATTTACCTGAATGTGTATGTGAAAGAATCTCCCTCAATTGCTCTTCCTCTCCACATTTGTCCTCTTTTCCAAAAGAAGGACGAACTGCCAAAACAGGACTCAACAGATCTGTGGAATCAAAAGCTGAAGGACCAACTTCTGCTGCCAGTAAATCCTCATCTGTTGATCCAGTCCAATCAGTTACATCATGAAAAACTGGAGCAGGCATTTCGCTTCTTCTCACTGGGTCAGCACCTTCTTCTTTGAAATTTTTCAAGCAATCACTAACAATTGCCAAGTCTTCAGTTTTCTGGTTTACATGGTTACAAAAAGATTTCTCATGACACTCACTCGCAGAACAAAAATATTGTGTATTATCCAAAGTTTCTGAGCTTGCACAAACAGGAATGCCTTTTGAAGTGTCAAAGTCAAATGGAAAAGTTGGCACAGATTCATTAGTTATCACATCATACAAAGCCTCGTTCAGAAAAGTTTCAGATTCGTCAAATGCTGTAGAATTAATTTTAACTGGGTGTTCTTTGGCGGTTTGAAAACCGGTTGGAAAATTTGGGTCTGAGCTAATAACATCACAAGTATCATTCAGAACATTTTTAGCCTTTTCCAAAGCTGCTGAACTAATCTTAACCATATTCCCCTTGGCAGTTTGAAAGCCAATTGGAAAATTTGACTTGGATTCACTAGGAATGACAACACATGAAGACTCGGACATAAAACTTTCAGCATTTTCCAAAGGAGCAAAACCATTTTTAACTGAAAAGTTTGACTTGGTTTCAAATGAAATATCACTCAGAACACATTTTGCCTGCTCCAAAGCAGCAGAACTAATTTTAACTGGATTTCCTTTGGCAGTTTGAAAGCCAATTGGAAAATTTGATTTGGCCTCAGTAGGAATGACATCGCAAGAAGTATCAGCCAGAATACATTTCGCTTTTTCCAAAGCAGCAGAACTAATTTTAACTGGATTTCCTTTGGCAGTTTGAAAACCAATTGGAAAATTTGACTCATATTCAGTAGGAATGACATCACATGAAGTATCACTCAGAATGCATTTAGCTTTTTCCAAAGCAGCAGAACTAATTTTAACAGGATTTCCTTTGGCAGTTTGAAAGCCAATTGGAAAATCTGATTTGACTTCAGTAGGAATCACATCACAAGAATCAGAAAAAATACATTTGGCTTTGTCCAAAGCAACGGAACTAATTTTAACCGGATCTCCTTTGGCCGTTTGAAAGCTAATTGGAAAATCTGATTTGACTTCAGTAGATATGACATCACATGAAGTGTCTGCCAGAATATATTTAGCTCTTTCCAAAGCAGCAGAACTAATTTTAACAGGATTTCCTTTGGCTGTTTGAAAGCCAATTGGAAAATCTGATTTGGCCTCAGTAGGAATGACATCGCAAGAAGTATCTGCCAGAATGCATTTAGCTTTTTCCAAAGCAGCAGAACTAATTTTAACAGGATTTCCCTTGGCTGTTTGAAAGCCAATTGGAAAATCTGATTTGGCCTCAGTAGGAATGACATCGCAAGAAGTATCAGCCAGAATATATTTAGCTCTTTTCAAAGCAGCAGAACTAATTTTAACAGGATTTCCCTTGGCTGTTTGAAAGCCAATTGGAAAATCTGATTTGGCCTCAGTAGGAATGACATCGCAAGAAGTATCAGCCAGAATATATTTAGCTCTTTCCAAAGCAGCAGAACTAATTTTAACAGGATTTCCCTTGGCAGTTTGAAAGCCAATTGGAAAATCTGATATAGCCTCAGTAGGAATGACATCACAAGAAGTATCAGTCAGAATACATTTGGCTTTGTCCAAAGCAGCAGAACTAATTTTAACCGGATCTCCTTTGGCCGTTTGAAAGCCAATTGGAAAATCCGATTTGACTTCAGTAGGAATGACATCGCAAGAGGTATCAGCCAGAATACATTTAGCTCTTTCCAAAGCAGCAGAACTAATTTTAACCGGATTTCCTTTGGCAGTTTGAAAGCCAATTGGAAAATTTGATTTGGCCTCAGTAGGAATGACATCGCAAGAAGTATCAGCCAGAATATATTTAGCTCTTTCCAAAGCAGCAGAACTAATTTTCATTGGATTTCCTTTGGCAGTTTGAAAACCCATTGGATAGTTTGACTCAGATTCGGTAGGAATGACATCACATGAAGTATCAGCCAGAATACATTGGACTTTTTCCAAAGCGGCAGAACTAATTTTAATAGGATTTCCATTGGCAGTTTGAAAGCCAACCTGAAATTTAACCTTGGGTTCAACATCATGTTGATCAGATGTAGAAAAGAATTCCATAGAATTATCAAAAGCTGTGTTCGCCACATAATACATCAGCTGTTTCACTTCCTCTGTCCCACAGTCAGGAACAACAGACAGCATTTCACTGGCCAGTATTACCTGCTTATTTTTAGACTGATCACTAGCGCCAGTGACAACATCCCAAGTCCTCGCACAGTCTATATCCATGTTGCCATCCTTCTCAGACGTTCTTGCATCAGAGGTTCCACTAATTTCACAGATAGTACCGATGCTCTTTTTCCTTGCCACATCAGAAATAATTCTCACTGAACCTTCACTTACTTCTTCATAATCATGTCTGTGCAGAGTGGCAGAATTAAAAGATTGTGTTGACAAGAGATCAACCTGGTGCTGGAAGAGCCATGAAACATCAGCAACTTCTGCCAACTGAGTGTTAGTCAGAGAACAACTAAAGAATTCATTAGAAAACTTATGGATCAGATTAGGATCTGAACTGCCCTCCTTCCTAATGTGGTTCTCATCGTGTTCTTCTTCTAGTAACTTTCCACCTTTAACTTCATCTTGGTATTGACCTCGTTCATTGCTCTTCTTTACAAAAACTCTTGGAGTTTTAAATGGCCGAAAGCCTTTTGGGAGGGTGTCCTGCTTTAGTTTGTTGCTATGCCAATCTCTGATGCCATCTGCATGCTGAAAGGTAAAACGACTTGTGTCACATGTTGTTGAATTACAGGCATTACCAGCTGCCATGGCAGAAGGGTCCGAAAAGTTTTTGTGCGATGATGGCAAATTTTTCTCACTAGCCAATTTAAATTCAACTCCAATGCCACATCCACCAGTTGCCAGTGAAGCACCATCAAGTAAACTGCCATTATCTAACAGATCCTCCAGAGCAGTCTCAATAATCTTCTTTGCCCTTGTTTCGGCAGCAGATGACACAGAAAGACTTTTCCCACCTGCCGACTTGAAATCAACACTAACAGCGTTGCTTTTTCGATGTGCCACATTAGACATGCCAACAACTTTGTCATTTCTACGCGAACCATCAGCCATGTCACATTTATCTACAGAATTAAGCAATGATTCAGTGGCAACAGTATATGATGGTTCAATGTAATTGCTGGAATGGCATACCTTTGCTCTAGAACTCACACCGTCATCTGAAGGCCTTCCTTCCATCAACGACACTAGGTCTGCACCCTCCAGGTAACTTCCAACTAACTTTTGGGAAGGTTGTGTGTTAAATGTTGATAAGCCAGTGTCAAAGATCACATCGTTTAGTAAGTTTTCAGCCTTAGCCAAAGCAGTTTCTGATACTGTCACTTGTTTGCCACTGGCCATTCTAAATCCAACGAGTTCTTGGAAGCACGACTCATCTCTGCGTTCACTTCCTGCAGCTTCTAGTGATGTGGTGCAGCTGTCTGTCACAGTAGTGGCATGCAGAGACAATGCTGAATATTCCTTGCGGTTTTCACGTTCGGTGTTTGCAACAGGTATCAAATTCTTAGACGTATTGACAGCTAGATTCACCTGATTGGTTCCGGCTGTATAGGAGTTTGCTGTGCATGAATTCTGCTGTACCACATCAGCAAACCTTGGACTTGATGAACAAATCTTCAATGGCGATGAACGCTGAAGGGAAATTATTGAGGTTTTGGTAGATTCAGTGTCGAGCTTCAGCAATGTATTGTTATTTGAACAGGTATTGCCCATGCGATTTGACTTCTGTTCTGCTGCAACGACAACCAAAAGTTCATTTGACTTGTACTTCTTACAATAACTTTCAAAATAAATTAGCAGTTAATGTTCTAGGTGAAACATTTAGTTTTGCTAGTTTAAAATAAAACAGATAATATTTCATCATGACAACTCTTGATTAAACATTCTAACTGCCATCAATCCAAAAGGTAATGTAAGCAACCGATGTTCAGTGGACAAACATTTTGTAGATAAAACACAATATGAAGTTATTGTAATGTAATGCTTACAATCAACTTACTATCATACTAAACTGGTAAATTGAAACTTGGTTTTACCTTCAGAAATGGGGTTCATATGTGCATCTGAGGTGATATGTTTGCATGTCGACTCCTTGGCTGAAGGAAACACTGAAGGAGAATTATAGGCAGCCGGCAAAACACAGCGTTTCAGAGAATGAAAGGAAATGTCCGGTTTCTTGTTTTCCAGAACTTGATTCTGAGAATTTTCGCAAGTAAGGGCCGGCTTTGCCTGGAAACTAAAAACCTTTTTGGGACACGTCCTTGCAATTTGTGCAGCAGTTGGATAAACAAATTTTCTAGGTTTCTTTACTGATTGCAAGAGACTTTGAGAGTTCGTTTCTGAGGTACGTTTGGATGATGATGATGCGCCAAGAGCACCGTCCACAGTCACACCAGAAAAACCGACACCATGGTTTGATCCAACTGAATCAATTGCTCGATTCATCTGACCCTTACCTGAATCACGCTGAAGATGCAAACTGTCCGCATCAACTGAAGACAAGTTCTTATCTTGATGTTCCTTAACTTTCGCCAGCACACGAATTGGTGTTGACGCACATTCTGGTAAAACGATAAATGGCGATGAAGCCAGGTCAGAGAATGACTGGTTGACATATCGCGACTGAAAATTATTAGGAGACTGGAGGTTAGAACGATTGCGAGAAAAGATTGGTCTCACAGTTGAAACAATCCTTGTCGCCACTTCAGCAGGTGAAAAATCAAGTACCTGACTGCCAGATTCAAACACAGTGTTCATAGTTTTCACGGCCATTTTGTTACAAATTGGTGAAGCTGTGGATGCATCAATATTTTTGGAAAGAATAGCATCTTTGATAACAGCTTCATCATGTTCAAGTATCATGCTTGTTATTGTAGACGTCTGCGGCTCAGTTGTATCACCAGAAATTTTAGCACAGATTTTCTTACAACTGATTGCAGCATCAGCATTGTTTGAAACATCATCTGGCTGACGAATATTACAGGCAGCATCAGTGGCTGCAATCAGTTTTGATCTCTCCACAGAATTATCTATTTCAAAAATCGACGATGACTGATTACACAAACTGCTGTCTTCTTGTCCTTGTGCCAAAGACTTTTCATCACTGTAAGCACAATGCTCTGACTCAGACACAAGCGAATGGCTAACATTGGGTGAAAACTCGAGACCTGAAGTAAGATTTGTGGCATACTTTCGTTTTGCTCTTTGCTTTGGTACCCGCCTCAGTTTTCTTCGAGCTCTGACCTCAGGACTCTGAAAAAACACGGAGAGCGCATCATCTGAAAGATTTCCAATCACTGAACTCTCGTTAACCTTCACATTAGACATGGTGACTGGCTGCACTAGATGAAGATCTGGACAATTAACGATTCCTTGAAAGTCTTTCTTCACCCCTTCAGACGGTTCATCTTCAAAAGTAACAGCTACTAATTCTGCATCAGACACCAAGTTATTGCCTGCATCCACTGATAAGATGGTGTTTGAATTCTCCAACAGACTAGATGTCGATGTAGAAAACAGCGTTCTTGGATTTACCTGAGCAGAAAAATTACAACACAAATAACAGGAAACCCTGGCTCAAGATTTAGGCTGAACATAATCTAGATCACTGAAAGACAGGAAACATTCAAACTGCAATTAAGACCAGAACTAAATAACTGAACAGATCACAACAATAACAACTATGTACAGAGAACTTATTCCCATAGACTAGAGAATATTAGCTTACATATAAGTAAAGGTACATCAGAAGTAGAAATTTTATGTGGCATTTTATCAAAAATCAAAACAGCTGCAAAACTAAGTACCATACCATACAAAGCAATTTCTTCTTTCAACTCTTCATTACTCAAATATCTTTAATCGAACTCTTTCATTTACAGCATCTTTAACCGTTACAAAATCAGCCCACAAATCTACTATTATAAGCATTGTAATTGTCTTGTTTCCCCAAAATTATCATTTAATCTCCAAAATGCTATTTCTAAAATTCAGTTCAAATTTATTTCAATCTAATTACTTATATCATACGCAACGGGCGATAGGTACCTGAATTCGTCTGCCAGAAGACCCCTGCATAGTTCGGCCATCTTGCTTGTTTGACAGAGGAGCCCGAGGTGTCAAACCTAAAAGCAGCACTAGGGATCAAACCATATCTTTAACGTGCGCAGTGGAATAAATCTAGGCTAGTCATCTAACCAGTGGTAGTGAAGTAACTTTTTGCAAGTTTAGGCAATGGTCATCACAAAAAAGGTTAAAAATAGACAAGTCCATAAAGAAAAGAATTAGGATGGGTACTGCCCATCATAACCAGATCAGATACAGCAGATGGAGAAGAAAGCGATCGGCTTGCATTATAAGCTACACACACATACACAGATGATCTTACTTGGTAGAAGGAAGCCAGATCCATTCGTCGGATCCTTTTTCAGTGACCCCGACGTGGAGTTACGTAGGGGAGTGACAACGAAGGAACTGACGATGGGAGTGGCAAGGGAACTCGTCCAAGACATACTGCTTTCGTTTAGATCAGCTCCTAAGAGACGAGCCATTCTCTGGTTATCTTCACACAAACCACTAAAACAAACAATTAAAAACACAATGCAATCAACTTCTTCCTTACAATTCAAAGCAGCAACAAGCCTCATAAAATGAAAACTGGGACAATTAACAATGAGACAGTAAATGTGTGATGTAACAAAACACTTGTATAGTGTACCCTAATAGCCTCTTGGAGGCGGGCATATGCTGCTATCATTCAGATAGAAAAAGGTGTGACAATGGATTTTTTTAAATTGGCCACACCTAAAAGTTGATAATACTCTTGTAAAGGTCATAGGTGCACCAAACGAGAAGATGTTGATGCAAAAGGCATAAAAACTTGCTTAAGAGAAGGGACTTAATCAATTAAAAATTTCCTGCCATGAATTTAAGGCAGCCACACCTCAATCAAGGCTAATCTGTGTCAATTCTATTAATTATCTGATCATTGTTCATCTCTCAGTAAAAATTGCTTTTCTTATTGCCTTTAGCATCATTCAGTTCAGTATAGGCACTGCTTTGTGCAATACTAAAACTATTAATTATTAATAATTATTATTATTATTAACCGTCATTTATAACATGTCCAAACAAAAAGAATCCTGCACTGAAGAGGGCAACAGGAAAGTCTAGTCAAAATAATGTCTTCAACTCATTTGTTCTTAAAGTTATTTTTGAAGTGCGACAATGTTGAAGCATTGTGAATAAAATCCCACAGCTTTTTCCATCCATGCAAAAAACCAGAAAGATTTAATCTATCTGAATATATTCTATGGCATCACTATTATAACCCTTAAGACTCGAAGACTTCCTTATTTACACGAGGTTGCCAAGCTGAGAGTACCTCCGAATAGCTATCACTGTAAGAGGCGCTTAATAAATTCTCATATACGATTCGATAAAGCATCACTCCTACGAAAAGCATAATCCATTATCACCATCACACTGACAACAAGTCAAGATCCAAATGGCCCACATAGACAAGAAAACAGAGGAACACTGGTGTCAGAAAGGAAAAGAAATGCTAAAGCAGAATATTATAACTCCAATGTTATACTGCAGATTAATCGCTTTTAATAACTGTGAATGAGAAACAACTGTCACATGACAGATAAATAAATACTTGTGTTGTGAATAACCGGCAGAGGCTGTTGTGGATAGTGTCATTTCTAGCAAGCCTTTCCCTGCAACAGCATTTGTTGATGAATTACCTACAACAGCAGATGGATAAAGTTATGGCATATAAAGCACAACATGGAAATTGTTCATTACAAGAAAAGAAAATAATAGTCTAACATCACAGCTATACACAGCTATACACAGGTCAACTCAATTGCAGAGCCAAAGGTATGGATCTGTACACAAAAAGATATACTGTCTGTGTACACTATACAAGCATTACTTTCGCCTTTCCTCTAGTTTCCAATATGACAAGAAGTATCATCCCATGACTATCATGCTATGGCAACTTTATGTGGAATTGTGGATGTATGCTCTTATTAAAATATTTTATTATAAACCTATATAAATAGATATTATTTGAGTCTTGCATAGCTTCTCATCAGGTTTCACATTATAGTGGCAACCAAATGGAAGAAAAACCATGAGCCATGTTTCTTAAGGATCATTTGGCTAAGCGGGTATGCAAAACTAGATTGTTTCAAGAGTTGTGCTGGCATTCCAGCTATTGACAGACAATGAGCCAGTGATAGTCGCAGTGCCCAAAGTATGATACCAGGCCTTCACTTTGCTTTTGAGTTTCACATCGTCCAACAACTCATATTTTAGAATTTTTAATCTGAGTTACAAGACATGTTGCTGTTATGACACTTTGACTTGATACTCACATCTTGGTACAAGACTTTCCTGACGATGTGAAGAAAGGTTGAGAAGATCAGAAACCCATTGAGAACTTCGAGGTTCAAGTTCTGAAAACATGCATCACACACGGAGAAGTAACGCAACTGCATATAAGAAGAGTGGGGCAATAAAACGTGACATAGAAAATCATGTATCCGAGCCATATACGCAAAAAGGTTGCTTACTTTCTCATAAAAAGGAATTGAAAGATATTTGCCTTTAAGCTGTTCTTCATTAATCAATGCAGTAAGGCGACCACTTCTCATTGTCTGTCAACGGCCGCTGGCAAACTGATGATCAAAGTTGATGGACAACAGATCAAATCCTGACAACTAAATCTGAAATTGATTGATTCATCTAATCAACATAAAAAACAATAAATCTACAACATAATGCATCATTTATATGTTAAGAAAAGTCTCATCAATGCCCTTACTATATATACTTGTTTATAAATGCGTTTAATACAGGGGTGTCAAAGAGCTGGCCCATGGGCTATTTCTGTCCTGCCGATGATTTTTTTCTGGCCCGCGAAGCCTTCCCTAAAGATTACAAAATTACAGGATAAAAGTTCAAATTTTTATATTTTACAGTCAGCACCAAATACATGGAGGTTTTTCTTACTAATGTCACTTTTGCTCAGACGCACAGCTTTGTGTAGACTGTATATCTATGCCAATTCTATGGTTTCCGGTTGGTTGTCTGTTAACAAAATTATGAAAGAACTTTACGAAACACTTATATAAGTCTTACATTGTTGATTTATAATATTTAAAATGTTGTCAAAATTTAATAAGAAGCGAAAAGTGGACATTGAGTAAAGATCTTTTCGCGATATTTGGATTAGATCACTACCCAATTTTGCTCAGGAGCTTCGACACGCCACCTGTTGAAAGATGTTCACACTGGCCCATCACTAAAAACCTCTGGTTTAATATAAATCAGGTTGACAAGCCATACCATGGTTACAGGATTAAATTAAATTAAATCCAACCATGGGCGGAGTTTATCAGGAGCTAGGGGGCTAAGCCCCTCCAAGAAGACCCAAATTCATTTTTTTCACCGTGCAAATGGTATCTTTTCCCGGGCTTAGCCCCCCCCAAGAAGGCTTTAGCCCCTCCAAGAACGGAAACCAAACTCCGCCCATGAATCCAACAGCACAACTTCCATCATTAAACAAACTAGTTTTCGCATTCTACCATAGATGCTGGATTTACCAAAAGTTCGGAAACTTAAAGACTTGAGCATTGTGAATATGCAATTTTTATATAATCTAACATCTATAGTAGAATTGACCTTGACCACCGTGCACGCGAAAGGTCACTGAGATGGTGAACCCGCTTATCAACCGGGCATCCGTTTAGGCAAGAATTCATTTAATCAATCCAGCTTAAATTTCAACAACATATAATATATATTTAAGTTTTTAATTTATACAACTTCCATTTAATTAACAATTATTTTTGTATCAATCCAGCTCCAATTTGAATAACAAATTATTTTAATCAATCCGACTTCTATTTGGCAAGAATTCTTTTCGTCAATCCAACTTGTATGCCATCAACGCTAAATTACACGCATCGGCGATAATTACCCTGAAGGTTCCGGGATTTCGGCCGCTTTTCATAAAAGTGTTTTTTGGGAAATTGGGCCTTGTGTATTTTTGCGTTTTCGGGCTGATCCCGCATTTGCTCCACATCGTGTCCCAGGCCCAATATAAGTGACGAGGCCCGTCGGTTGGAGAACTGAGCAAAAAACAATATATTTCGTAAAATTAGTGGCATGCGAATCCCTGTCTTAACTAGTACAAAGTTCTGTGAACTGGAATTTATCACTTGTACTAACACGAATGTCAGTTGAACAGTTACACTGTTACAGGCTGCAATGTTCAGTTTTCATTTCACCGCCATAAATAATTAGTAAACACCTAATTCTATAACGAGTATTGTTTACTGAGGTTTCACTGAGGTTTCAGAAATAAACCCAGATTTCCTCATGAAAAACAAACAGAAATCCCAGACTATTTATATAAGCCATTTTAGGCCCTTTTTGTTCAAATTAAGTTGATTTTTCGTTTGTTCGTATGAGGGTTAACAAAATGTTCTTCAAAAGAGTTGAATAAAATGTAATTACAACTTTTAAAATATCAATTGCTAAAGTTGTCAGAGACTCAGCATCCATACTGACAATAAGCTTAATCGATATATTCGTGTGCGCATGCGCAGCGGGTCAAGCCTACCAGAATTGTAAACACAACAC
The DNA here is from genome assembly GCA_949752735.1 of Lumbricus terrestris. NCBI lineage: Eukaryota > Metazoa > Annelida > Clitellata > Crassiclitellata > Lumbricidae > Lumbricus > Lumbricus terrestris. The sequence goes on along the minus strand of OX457039.1, from coordinate 13,483,028 downwards.
ACGTGGCTTAAATTTACGAAGTCTTAAAGTTGTCCGAGCTTTCCAGCCAAGTTTTCTTAATAGGCCTACATCAACAATCCAACGTTTTGTCCATCTAGATATTCTAGAACATTAATACTCGATCTGCAACAACTAAGCTATTATACCATTAGAGGACTGACCTGACCTATAAGTGTAGAATTATATATGCATGTAGATCTGATGTCAAAACGGCTTAACAAGATGTTAAAATGGTTTAATTATTTCTGTGCAGAGCTATTCTTCAGGTTATAAATTATTTGTGAATTGACAACGTGAGATCCTGATTGTGGAGTTTAAAGTTAGTGGAAAAAAGTCTGTATCGCAACCATTTTACATTGAATTTCACAGAGTATTCATGCGTTGTAATAATATTGTAAATACAAAATGTCAACTCACCAAAACAAACCCAGATTTTGCCCATAAAAAAAACCAGAAACCCAGACCATGGCCAAAAACCCAGATCTAGTGAAAAAAAACAGCTGTGTCATCACTGCAGTCTATAACCATGTTGTGGACGAGCAAGTAGACCCATATATATGGGCCATTTCAGAGCCAAGCCATTTACTTCTGCATGAATTTGTTGTGCATAACGTGGCGGTCCCTGGTAATTAAACGTTTAGAAATTTAATTATAACTTAATCTACGCTTCGGCGAATTCGAACATAAAATAGTGGACAGACTTCAACTGTGTACACTCTATAGTTATGCGGCTTGTGACGTAGGGAAGATTCAAATTGGTTGTTTTATATTGAACGGTTGGTTTCAAAGAGTAGACAATTAATTATTAGTAGGCCTATGAGTTTTAATAATATATCCTCAGATTGAAAATAATTTCGTCCATAGGGCCGAGTTGGTCAATCAGTCATGTTGTTGTGGTCTTGTTACGCCCGCCCTAACCGCTAGGGGACCGGAAGCGCTTGCAAGGGATGCCCCACTTACTCGCTTACTTTCGCCCCCCTCCCCTAGTGTGGCGGCGTACTGCCGGGGCGACAGGGAACCACCTACGGGAACCTCAAGTGTGAACGACAGGGAGGAACGTCCAGATTCTCTTCTTTCATGGGTACCAGGGCCTACAGGACATGTCTCCGCGGCGGTTTGTCGACGCGCGACAGCACCCTCTTTCCGGTGCTCGTCTGAGTTCGTTATCCCCACGGCAGCTTTGGGCGGAAGGGACTCGAACTCCTGAAGAGGTGGCGGAGAGTATTTGGCTGGATATATCTGGCGCTCTATCAATCTCTCATCACTACTAACTGTCCGCCCTCCCTCCGAATCATCCGATTCCTCTAGGGCGTCCCCCCTCAAAGAGCTGACACGAGACATGGGATTATTCTGTTTTACAACTAATTGCAAGTCAGTCAGTGAATCACCTTCAATTCTAGTTCAATATTCAACGCTTTATTTATTCTTGCAACACTACTTAATTAATATACAATTGGCAGCAACCTGTGCAAATACAATTCTGCCTATAATACTTATCAGTTCAACACAAAGTATTCCTAACACTACACAGCATTTATGGCTGGTTATTACACACTCTGCATTACTTGATACCTATCTCTTATGCTCCTGCATATAACTAGGCTATCAGTTCAGTTCTTATTTCCTTAACTACTGCAGAAGGTCAAATCACGCTATTAATCAGTTACACGAAAGCAACGAATTAACATCAACACTTTGCACTAATTTACCACGACCACAGCAACAGTTATATCGCAAGGCTACTTCTAGCAACTCTTTCAATATATTCACGCTTCTTAACACAAGCGCTAATTTATCCTTCGCTCTACCTGTAATGCGCTATATAATCTATATCAATGCGTTCCGGCCATTTTAAACATTCATTCATTTACAGATTCAGCACGCTACACTTTAATTTATTTCTACTTCCCTGATTCCTAAGCGGTTTTGCTTATTTCGACGTTCTCCTTCCACCGGAGGCGACCAGCGGTCGTTTACTTTATTATCTATTAATTTAGTTGACTTCCTTATTAATTTAGATGCCCGAAAACTTAGTTTTAAACGAATTTCTATTCAAAAAGATGGCCTAGTCTTTCTCGTCGGTTTCACCTCTTCGCGTCTCTTCGTCCTACTGACCTAGATTGGTCCAACAGCCAATAGGAAGCGACCTTTTACCGCTGTTTTTAGGTCACGCGTCGCTCTTGGCCAATCAGCGGCGCCCACACCTTCGCCACGTCATCTAAAAGGTCACACGTCATGCTGGCGTAATGTCTGCAGCCTCGCTCTGGTGCAGCATAGAGTTAATTAACCGTTATGGCCAACATGGATAAAAATAAGTATAATTTTGTAGCTTTTCCCAAAACGCTACACTCTCCCCTCCTTAACCCGAATTTTCCATATTACTGGAAAATTCAGCAGTGGTCGCGTACTGAATCCGTTGTACATGAGTTGCTAAGGCAGGGTCATCACTACTACTAAAAGACATTGCCGCTTGAGAACAGTCTGAACAGTAAGCAGGCAATTCTACATCAACAACTGTATGAAGTCTCATTTTAACTCTAAGAACCAACAGGGTTCCTAATTCACAACAGGAGAAATCAACTAATTAGCCTCATAGCAACGCTTGTTGTAAAAGTTCAGGCATACAAAGTACGGCATCTTAGCACGGCTTTACTCTTAACAACTTAACTCTAACAACACAGCCGCTTAAATTCTCAAGGTGACTGCAGGGCAATGTTTACGCTCATGTAACATCCTTACTTTGCAATCTCCCTGAAACCATACGTTCGGAATCACCAGCAAAAAGAGGGAGGGACGTCTACTTAAATTGAAGGTCTCCAACTCACTCTCGCTCCCTACTCCACGCAGACCACAATTCAGCAAAGGCACAAGGTCAGGGTATCAGGCGATTCAGAGAAAGCATACCACTAGGCCAGCCTTTACCTCACTAGGGTTACTAACTACGTCCATTGGTTACCCAATCCTCGTCGGAATACAGGCCATTGGTGTTTAATCACCAGTCTCTGCTTCCACGAACCCCGGGACTACTAACTACCAGACACAAAGTCTCAGAACTAAAGCAGGGTTGGAAATCCCAATAGAAATATTATCCATACTCTTACACATTATCAGGTGCTATCGGGTTATCCTCCCACCCAGGTTTCAGGTAATGCACATCAACAGTTACAGTAAACAATGTACTACAATCCATTTCAGCAACAGCTCGAAGCCACAAACCAAGAGAATGTCCTCTAACACATACAATCATGCTTCGGCTCCCAATCCTACAGATAGTCTTAGCGCAGTTAACATGTTATTAGCTACAACATTAACGACAACTTAGACTAACACGAAATATAAGCAATTTGACTTAAAGCAGTTTTCATCCAAAAAGCAACTAAACCTAAGATGAATCATTTCTCTGTCATTGTGTATTCAGCCCAAAGTTAACTCTCAGCAGGCACAAATCATCACATCAGTAGCTGACACATTATTACAGGCATAACACGTTACAACAAGGCTTGAACCAGCTGCATAAGGCATTACCGCTTAGTGAAGCGTACCTATGCCTACTAGGACGGATTGACTCCATGACCTACGCTGTTACCTCTACGTCACCTTTCCACACAGGAAGTTTACACAGGACCAAGTACACACATTTCCACCAACGGAAAGAATATCTCACCATCATTTCCACACAGGAAGAAGTTTACATCCATTTCCACCAACGGAAAGAGTACATCTCATGCATTCCCACACAGGAAAATTCTCAAGCAACCAATAACGACGATTGGACGGATTACCGCTTATTCATTCATTCCCACACAGGAATTCTCAAGCAACCAATAACGACGATTGGACGGATTACCGCTTATTACATCTCATTCATTTCCACACAGGAAGAAGTTTACATCCATTTCCACCAACGGAAAGAGTACATCTCATGCATTCCCACACAGGAAAATTCTCAAGCAACCAATAACGACGATTGGACGGATTACAGCTCATCTAACTAACAGACCACCAGTCTCCTCTTCTATGTAACCCTTAATGCCTGCAACAATTTCAGTCTACCTACAAGTTTACCACCGATCTGTTTACTTAACTTCTTCAGGGCAATACACACCTTAGACTCCTAGTCAATTATTACTACTGTTTCCCAGTTACTGCTTAATCAGGAGCTCAATCCTTACAACAACTTTTATATAAGAATTTAGACTATTATTCAACATGACAAATAGCTAAGTATCAACAGCAATCTTGCATATATGCAGTGATCTTTAAGAATTCTATTATCCTATGTCAAACCATTTCCACAGCCGTACTCTCCCAGTAAGATAAAAATCATAGACATTGGCACTAATCATTATTACAGGCAAGACACATTACATGAAGGCTGAGCTACCTACACCAGGCCTTACCGCTTAGAGAAGCGTACCTATGCACCATGACCTCTACACCTCCATTTCCACACAGGAAAGAGTACACTTGAGCAACCAATAGCGACGATTGGACGGATTACCGCTCTTACCAAATAACAGGTCCTTAGTCTCACCTTCGCATGCAATTCTTAATGCCTGCAACAACATCAGTCTGCCTACTAGTCTACAACTTACTCACTTACCGACTACTCAGGCCAATGCATACATCAGGATAATTCACCAAATTCTAGCAGACTGCTTTTCAATCAATGCACCAATGCAATTTGCTCCTACTCTAGCACATTTTAAATTCAAAATTTAATCTGCAATCAAGGTTATGCACATCAAATCTTAAACTAACATGCAAGCACAACATTTTGCCTTTCTTCTGTGGCAATAAAAGCAACAATGCAATAAAACACAAGTAAACAATTCTAATCTACCCCCAATGATCTAACCTAGATCAAAGTTATAAAATAAACATTTTATTCATCGAAAGGAACTAAAACCTAGGCTTCTTGCCACAATCTCTACTCGTCGCCATTACGCGACGTTACCATCACCTTACACTACATTACTCGTTATACCCCCCAGGCTGCACGAAGCTTTCTTGGTGATCTCGCCAGCGATGGTGAGGAATGGTGCCTCTCAACAGAAAGTGACGATTCTGCGGAACTCTGGTGCGTTTCCTCTCTCTGTCTCGATAGGCGGCGAGACCAGAGGAAGGATGCATGTTAGCACCACGAAGCCCGCCGAAAGTCGGTAGAGGCCACATTCCACCGCAGGTAGGGCTGGCGAAGTGGGAGGGCAGATGCACACCCCGACGAGGCGGGACTCGGGCCACCACCTTGGGCTGGTCGATCTCCCCCCCAGGACTGGCTGGAACAGGAACTCCTTCTGGTGGTAGCGCTTCCGCTTCGACCGATGCTCGTGGGATAACACAGGATTTTCCAGCGACTTTTGGATTCGAACGCCTCACTGAAGGCTTTTCTTTTACTTTGCAGTTCGAAGACACCGGGACAGCGGTTGAGACGATGACTCGACGACACTGCGCAGGGCGGCTCTTCTGCTGAACCTGGCGTGCTTCATTGTGTTCCAGTCCTTCTCCCTCCTCCTCCGGCGTCGAGTCGTGGTTACGAGTGGGACAAACTCGAGCAAAGTGACCGGGTTGTTGACACTCGAAGCAGCGACGGTCACCCGCGGGGAACCTGGATGACCGGTTAACTGTTCTCTGACTTCCGAAAGTAGGTTCCGCCCTGGGTGGAACTTGACTTCGGGGCCGCCAGGGGCGAAATTGTCCATCGCCGGAGGGGCTGCTGCATATGGCGTTTATTCTTGCTTCCATCTGCTCCAGCCTATTCAACACGATTTCTTGGAATTGTCTCTGACTGTCAGCAGGGGCAGAGTCTACTTCCGTTACAGTTTTTACCCGACTGGGTCGATGTTCATCGCGGCCGAGGTTACCATCATCTGCTTGACGGTAACCCTCTAAACGCATGGCAGTCTTATAAGCATGGTCCAAGGTGGTAGGTTCTCTCTCACGAACCTTCATGGCTAAGTCTCTGTCTCGCAGGGCGTCGAGAAAGGCACGAATCGCTATGACTTCACTGTGCACCGAGGTGGGACCAGGGAACGCCAGGATCATGATTCGTCGAATGTCTCGTACTACAGAGCTGAGGTCTTCACCCATCTTTTGACGTCGTGTGTTCAATTGGGTCTGGTAGAGGACGGCTTGATCGGAGCTTCCATACCGCAGACGTAGACGATCAACCAGGTCAGACCAGGATGCTATGGTCTCGGAGTCGAACTCGTAGAGCAGCTGATCAGCTGGCTCTGTCAAGGCACAGGTCAGCTGGGCGAATTTCTCCCCATCTGTCCAACCGTTACTGTTCGCACAGATCTCGAATTTCTTTAGGAAGGCTTCGACCGATGTCTTTCCATTGTACCTGTCCAATTTCATATACTGTCTGGATTTCGAATCAACAGTTCTGCTCACGCGTGATTGGGACTGCACAGTGACCGACGAGGTTGGAGTCGTACTCGGCTGAAAACGACCTTGGATCGTTGGTTGAAGTTCAGCTGTAGGCGGTTCAGCATACTGTTCGAACTGGAACTGACTGTTTTCGCTCCCGGATGTAGACACAACATGGAACTTCGCTTCCAGGTTGTTCTGGGCTGCTCGTGTGGTTACCCAGAATCGTTCATCGTAGGCGGAAGCTGGCCGACACAGAGCGGTTGTTGGTTGACCACCTGACAGGTAAGCGGGAGGGCCGGGGTTCGAGGGCAGGTAGGCGGAACTTTGTGTAACCTGTGGTTTCAACGACGAGGACAAGGTCGACATGATTGACTGAGTCGACGACACGACGGATACGGACAGTTTGCACACCGAGGCTGTGACCGGGGTGACGGTTCTCACCCAAGGATTCGACTTGACGACACCACCGATTGTGTTCGGGGTCGGAGCAGGAGGGGCTCGGACGGCGAAAGGGTGCGACGAGGGAGGCGGTGGTCGGAAGGTGGTAGCCCGAGGGTGGACTAGGGTTGGGTGCCCGGGATGTGCATCCGAAGTCGGGAGTCCCAGTTCCCTCGGCAGCGCCGAATCCCCATCCTCCATATCTGAAACTATACACTCAGAGTTAGCAAGGATCCCAACACAACCTTTATCCAAATTCAACATATTAGGATGCAACAGAACGTTATGAAAGGGTCGCAGATCAGTTACCTCCGAACCTTCACTTTCATAATTATCTCCTCCAAGCTTTCTGTTAACCAACCTCGCTTGTTTATCTCTCATGTAAAATTCCAAATCAAAACCCGTATCAATTGCTGCGGTAACAGGGTAGTCCGAAGGACGCTTGGGTCTAGCGCCATAATAAGCCATTTCTTCGCCTTCCCACTTCTCTCTCTCTCCAGGAAATTCTGTCCTTCCAAATTTTCTTGGTTCCACCTGTTCCACTTGTTCCCCTTGTTCCACTTCTACCCCACTTCTGGTACCATTTGTTACGCCCGCCCTAACCGCTAGGGGACCGGAAGCGCTTGCAAGGGATGCCCCACTTACTCGCTTACTTTCGCCCCCCTCCCCTAGTGTGGCGGCGTACTGCCGGGGCGACAGGGAACCACCTACGGGAACCTCAAGTGTGAACGACAGGGAGGAACGTCCAGATTCTCTTCTTTCATGGGTACCAGGGCCTACAGGACATGTCTCCGCGGCGGTTTGTCGACGCGCGACAGCACCCTCTTTCCGGTGCTCGTCTGAGTTCGTTATCCCCACGGCAGCTTTGGGCGGAAGGGACTCGAACTCCTGAAGAGGTGGCGGAGAGTATTTGGCTGGATATATCTGGCGCTCTATCAATCTCTCATCACTACTAACTGTCCGCCCTCCCTCCGAATCATCCGATTCCTCTAGGGCGTCCCCCCTCAAAGAGCTGACACGAGACATGGGATTATTCTGTTTTACAACTAATTGCAAGTCAGTCAGTGAATCACCTTCAATTCTAGTTCAATATTCAACGCTTTATTTATTCTTGCAACACTACTTAATTAATATACAATTGGCAGCAACCTGTGCAAATACAATTCTGCCTATAATACTTATCAGTTCAACACAAAGTATTCCTAACACTACACAGCATTTATGGCTGGTTATTACACACTCTGCATTACTTGATACCTATCTCTTATGCTCCTGCATATAACTAGGCTATCAGTTCAGTTCTTATTTCCTTAACTACTGCAGAAGGTCAAATCACGCTATTAATCAGTTACACGAAAGCAACGAATTAACATCAACACTTTGCACTAATTTACCACGACCACAGCAACAGTTATATCGCAAGGCTACTTCTAGCAACTCTTTCAATATATTCACGCTTCTTAACACAAGCGCTAATTTATCCTTCGCTCTACCTGTAATGCGCTATATAATCTATATCAATGCGTTCCGGCCATTTTAAACATTCATTCATTTACAGATTCAGCACGCTACACTTTAATTTATTTCTACTTCCCTGATTCCTAAGCGGTTTTGCTTATTTCGACGTTCTCCTTCCACCGGAGGCGACCAGCGGTCGTTTACTTTATTATCTATTAATTTAGTTGACTTCCTTATTAATTTAGATGCCCGAAAACTTAGTTTTAAACGAATTTCTATTCAAAAAGATGGCCTAGTCTTTCTCGTCGGTTTCACCTCTTCGCGTCTCTTCGTCCTACTGACCTAGATTGGTCCAACAGCCAATAGGAAGCGACCTTTTACCGCTGTTTTTAGGTCACGCGTCGCTCTTGGCCAATCAGCGGCGCCCACACCTTCGCCACGTCATCTAAAAGGTCACACGTCATGCTGGCGTAATGTCTGCAGCCTCGCTCTGGTGCAGCATAGAGTTAATTAACCGTTATGGCCAACATGGATAAAAATAAGTATAATTTTGTAGCTTTTCCCAAAACGCTACAGTCTGAGTTTTGTACTGGCGTCTTCACCAGTTGCCAATGCGTAAGGAAAACTATTAAAAGGTTATCTCAACTTATCTGTTGCCACCATTATCATCATATATATTATCATGGTCAAATAATATAATAATAATTTATATGCAGCCATAAATTGACCATACCGCTGCAAGGGCGCCTCACAACCGACTAACTGGGGGATGCATATACCGTTCTCAAACTGTGGTACGCGTACCTCTGGTGATACGCCAGGCGCCGGTTAGGAATACACGAAAAATTCCAGAAATAAAAAAATAAAAAAATTGAGTTTATGAACTTTGTGTCCATCTTACTTTGATTAGCAATGATTTTTTTTTTGCAACATATAACGTTCAGCATCTTTTCTTTCTTTCACAACAATTAGATTCGCATACTATAGCCTACAATGCTTGCAACATATTTATGTTTAGGCTAGGCATATTACTTACTTACTATAATTTTGAAAAAAAATGATGTATAAATGGTTGAAAGTACCAAAGCCATAAATTCTCAACCTATATAGTCGTAATCGTAATCGTAATCTCCCCATTTCTAAAGCGCCACTGGAAAGCCAAGCGCGGGGCACCGGCTTATTCACGAGCGCTGCGTTGAGTTAGGAGGGTTGTCCGTGAGAGTAGTCCATGGTGGTCCGGGTCGAGGTACCGTATGATCAGAGGTGTGGAACAGCTACTAAGGTGGGTGTCGTCTGAGCCGGGAATTGGAGGGTGGGGGATCAGATGAAACAGGATAAGAGTTCTTGAACAGGAGTGTCTTTAGTTTCGAGTGAAAGGCCCGAGGTGTGATGGATAGAGGAGCCTGAGGAAGGTGATGGTGTGGAGTAGGCACTGAAAAGGATCGGAACTCAGCAGGCAGATCATTCCAACGGCGTGGTGCTGAGTTGGATATGGCTCGGTTGGAGAACTTGAGTACATAGAGCTCAAATGGGGAGATCGGATTTGGCCTAAAGATTCCTTAATTTTCTGGTCAAGCTTCGAATTTTGTGATTCCTTTCAAAACTTCATATCTGGGTGAAGCTGGTTTTTAAACTATTCTTGCTGTCAAAAACAAACAGGAGGTAAATTTGCGTTTGAAGTTGACAAATATTAGACCAGATTTTTAAATATGTGCTAGTCTAAACAGTCTAAACAAGCCCACCGCAATTATAGGTTGGCTATTTCTTACAGGGTTATAGACCAATTTTCCCTTTTAAATTTGTTGGTAAGATTATATGATTCAAACTAAATTTTGTTCCTTATATACGACTCTAATAAACGATGTCAGTAATGATTAAATTGACTTTTAGTTGTCACTGCAAGGGGACCTCACAATGGCATTTTGTTTCTATATAATCTGATTTTGCTGGGGTTACACCATCATTAGATTTTTTGCTTCGGGTTACAATAACAATAAAGTTTGAGAACCCCTGATCCAGTTGCAGCAAAACTAGGTTGCTGAACTTGATACATAAAGAAATTATTATTGTAATTATAATTATATTTATTGAAATCTTAAGCCGCTCTTTTTTTAATCAGCACTGAAATAAATGTAATTCTGCTAAGATTAAAATGGTACCATTACAATGTGGAAACTCGGAAAAAATTGTTATATTATAAGTATATTAATTGAAGTCCTAGACCACTTGTCCTTAGCCTTAGTCCAGACTACTCCATTAGACCAGTTGATATTGTCCAAGGCCTTGGTGTGCCCCTCGATAATACTCCTTCTATGAAAAATCAAATATGCTCCATAACTAAATCCTGTTTCTTCCATCTCAGACGCATTTTGAGGCTTAAAGTGTGCCTGGATGGTCATGGATGGCGTCTATGCACTTATTTTAAAATCTGAACACCGTCCAGCCACTTGTTGGCCTGCACAGTCTGGGAAGGTAAGGGGCGTCCAGGCACTTCCTTTGGAAAGTTAAGAGGCGTCCAGGCACTTATTTTTCCACACTTTAAGCACTGGGCACGGTGGTGTAGTGGTGGCGACGGTGCCTTGGGTCCGAAGGGTTCCAGGTTCGAATCCACCCTCAAGCCGCCGTGTAGGGAACTTGAGCAAGTCCTTCACTCGCAATTGCTTAGGCGCTTCGGCGTCAAACTCTGATGCAGTGTCCGCACTGTAGTCAGTTGCGCCTGAGCGAAGATGCACCATAAAAATGGAGAAATTAAATAAAATATGCAGCAGGTCAAGAAAAGTCTAAATGTCTTCACACACTTGTACCGGCCTTGGTTATCTTTAGAATTGATTACTGCAACTCAGTCCCTTAATCATGGCCTCTCTGCATCCACCCTTCAACCTCTTCCCACTGTTCCCCATTGTGCTGCAAAGCTTATCAAAAACTTGACTCCTCATGACCACATCACACCCACCCTTTGTGAACTGCACTGGCTTCCCAGCGATAGATGCTTAGTGTACTAGGATAGTACTAACACAGCTGCAGCCTGTAGAAGAAGTTATAATAGTTTTGCTCTTGTTTTGATAAATATATAGGCAGTATCTAGAACAGCATGTTTGTGCCATTGGTCAGGTTGCCACAGAAGCACTGCACTTTTGTTATTCTAAAGGATTTTTGCTTTAAATAGTTTTTAGTTTAAACAAAACATAAAACCAAAAGTCTGCGTATTTTCTATTGCAGTACAATAGCAGTTAACGTGATTGTCTGGTGGGATTTATTTATAGTCTGTGAGCATGTTCAAAAATGCACTGCAATACATGGAAGAACATGTTAAATACAGGTAGTATCATAGTGCAAAACATTGATAACACGTGTTCCAAATCTATACTAAAAAATAAGACAATGTTAAATGGTACAATATTGTAATATAATTCAATTATTTAAATAACATCTGTTACATTGCTTTTTAAAAAGAAAATAACACCATGTTAGAGATCATTATCATGTAATACATTGACTGGCACGTGTTGCATACCTTGCTTTGAAAAATAACATCCGGGAAAAATGATATATAAACTGTATATTAAAACATGATTGCAAAAGTTTCCTAAAAGAACGTTACAATTTTTTATTTCAACACCAATGCAACAACCTAGCATCAACGACTCAACGTGCATTTAAATTTAGATCGATAGTTGCAATGTTTGGCAAATTATACAGAGGGGCAACTTACAATTCCAAAGCTTTTGATGTTAGGTTTGCCAGTGAATGATAAAACAACCAAAAATTTCTTTACATACTGATGCAAGAAAAGAAGCAAATAATACTTCATGACCAAATCCAAGATTTTCTCGTTAGTGATGACATGCTTACATGGATTTCTTAGTCAGAGGGTCAATTAGTGACTGAGCATCCATTAACATTAAGAAAAATTAACCTGTCAGATTCTACATGGCTTTGATATATAATGTGTGTGATCGAATAACATTGAAATACAAGAAATGTAATACACCAAATGGCACCTTGCATCGTAGTGCAATATACTGATAATGCGTCCCAAATCTTTACTAAAAAATAACACAATGTTAAATGGTACAATATTTTAAAACAATGCAAATTTTCATAGAATGTTAATCTGTTGCAAAAATATTCTTAAGAAAGTAACACCAGGATTATGATGTAATACATTGACCGTCATGTGCTACAAATCTTACCCTGGAAACCAACATCATCCCAAATAACATAGCACAAAATTAAGTACAAATGAATAACATGTTTGCAAAAATTTGCATAAGAAAGTTACAATTTTTATTTAAGCATGAGTGTATTTCATGTTTTCATGTCATCCTATGACCATAAGAATTCTACTCAAAGGCGCTTCCAACTACAGCGTGGACTCTGAATCGTTGTTTCATGCTGAAGCACATGAGCAATAGCAAGTGAATGACTTGCTCAGGGTACCTACACAGCAGCTTGAGATGGATTCGATCGCATAACCTTCCGGCTCCAAAGCACCGAACATACCCATACACCACCATGCCCCACCCTATACAGTGGTTCTTTTTAAGGTGAAAAAGTGGGCAGTCTATTTTTAGTGACAAATACTGCACTACTGCTGCTGCCTCTCTACCTGATAGTTAGTAGGTATAGTGGTTGTCCTTCACAGAACATCTAAAGAAACCGTACTGCCACAGACCATATTGGTCAATGCATTTCGGTTGTCAACTTGCTCTGTCTTGAACTATTAATGCAACTTAAACTGTGAATTATTGGTGACAGCATTTAATACTCCTTTTTAATCTAACTGCAGTTTTAAATAGCCATCTCCTAATTTTCACTCTTTATAGTCCCAGTGATGGGTAGTGGCCCACAAGCTTAGGATGTCCATAAGGCCTCGGTTAGGTTGTTACACCACTGCTGAAAGGCTGGGTTTAAATTCACAGTATAGCAGAAATTTAAAATAAAAAAAATTTCATCTTTTACCCTAAAAGGCTTGGCTATAAAAAGTACACTGGCAATTTATATTGTTACTGGAATGAGACGACGAGGTAGAACATTATATCAAGCAATCGAGCGGGATACATGGGTGTCCGCAGACTTTTTTAGGGGGGCGCAAACTTTAAAAATTGTCATAGGGGCTAAATAGAAAGCAACCGATCACTCCACCTATGCTGGCTCCCTCTCGATTCTCTGTCACAGAACCCAGCATTCGAAAAAATCACATACATTCATAATTCATTGTAAAAACTGTTATGATAATTAAATTTTATGTGACTGAAATCTGACTTATTCTTATTTTTGTAATAGCAATTGCAATCGTCTGGGTTCTTATCCATACTGGTTTATAACTTCATGAATCCGCTTTTGCTCTCTGAAATTGTTTCCGAAGTAATAGGTCTAGCTACATGTAGCCTACATAGGCTACACTCATTATACAGAAACTTGATAAACAGTCGTCACTGGTTGTTGGCCGAATTAATCGATGTTTCTACCCGCCTTATATTATAAGCGTACCGTATCGAATGACCTTTCTATGATGCCTGCTGTAGGCCTACTGGCATTTAGTTTTAAAAAGTCTGACTAAGGTACAGAACTCATCTTCAAGCGAAAACGAAACGCCACTCTGACTGCCAGTTCCGTTACAAATCGCCCTCCACCAGTGGCGTAGGCAGAAGCAAAATGTAACTCGGGCAGCATGTGTGCATAATATGCACACACACACACACATATATATATTGTATGTATTTATATATAAAAATATATGTATGTATGTATTGTGTATGTATGTATTATGTATGTATGTTTGCATTGTATGTATGTTTGCATTGTATGTATGTATGTGTGTATGTATGTGTGTATGTATGTATGTATGTGTTAGGGCACATTATATATCACATTTTAGGGTCTCACAAAGTCCTTTCTATATAGTTCATTAGGCTGTAGTTTATGTATTATTATGTTAAATGTAATTTACATCTTTACTATTACATCAAACAACATCATATAGAAGAATACTGAGGATACCTTGGACTGCAAAGAAGAGGAACGAGGAGATACTGAGTGAAGTGGGTGGAGAACAACTCTGGAGTGCAATAGTTAAAAGGAAATTGCAGTATTTCGGTCATATAATGAGGAAAACAACAAACTGCCTTGAAAGAGATATAATAACCGGGGAGACTGAAGGATCTAGAGGAAGAGGAAGACCGAGAAGAATGTGGATGGACGACGTGCTGGAATGGACGGGGCTGTCGATGGAGCGGGTGCTACGAGCGGTGCAGCAGAAAGATCTCTGGAGAGGAATTGTCCATGATGCCGCCAATGTTCGGCATGTCGAATAAGGCGCCGACGACGACGACTATTACATCAGGTGGTAAATGAATGCCCAGTGAATAGGAAAAAGAGTTATCAAGGACTGGCCCAATCACGTGCGTTATTAATTAATACCAGCTATTTATAATGAATAAGATAAGATAGGCCTACGAATATTCTTTAATTAACCAATTGCTATCCCCATTTTGGTCTCTGCAGACACGAGGGACCTAAAAATACGTCATCCATAGAACCGATCAAAAGTCAAACATTTTTTAATCACACACGTAGGGGACTAATCCTAACAACAATAATAAGCAAATTCCTTATGATGACCATCTATTTATTTATGAAGCACTTTGGTTTACAAAATAATGTAGGCCTATGCATATTCATTATTCGGCTATCTGGCATAGGCTTACTTACATCTGTCATAGTTAATCATCCGTCATAATGTTATGTCAGAAGACTCGACATGTATATTAATAACATTGTAAGAACATAGGCTAATCGTCAAACTTAAAGCAATTACTAAAGCTGATTAATACATTTTCAACCAACGAAGTTAAAAGTCAGATAAAACTGATATGCTCTAGTGAAAAGAATTATATGGACAATTTATAGCAAAGGTTGTAAGATGCAGAATATGGGACCTGCTTTGCGAGTATTTTGGACTTAGTCTTTGAGATAGAAACTTTTCCTTGCATATTTGCCTAACTTGCTAGATGTGTATTTCCTGATTGGTGGTTGTTTCATTTCTAGATCATTGTCTACAAACATTGCGGAAAGTTCGCTCACAATTCCCGATATCAAATATGGTAAGTATTGCATTGAAGCTTGTATCCTTTTCTGTTCAAGTAGATGATAAGGAAAGGAATATGGCTGTTAACTTATTTTGTAAATGAACGTAATTTAGATTTATGTTCACAAGAATATGTATTCTGTATTTTTGTGAAGTTTTAGCAAGACTCTTCTTTCCAACCATTGCCTGTGCTTGTAAGCCAAAAAGAAGTAGTGAGTTTTGAGTAGCATTTTGAAGTCCTGAAGGAAGTTAGTCAAATCACAAAGCCTTTGAGGAAATGTCCATTACTACATTTGCTGCATTCTTACTGTCATTTTTATACATACTAAAAATAGTGAATGACTTCTGTTGTAAACATACTAAAAATATTGTGCTTCTGCTTCAATTGTTCTTAGTCACAAATAATGTCTTAGAACTTTGAGTTAAATATTATTATGCATTATGAGCTGAACTTAAATTGAATTACTGACCAGTGTTAATTCACTGAGAGAGCAGTAAGTTCCAGATTCTAGTTCCTGTGACCAGGTATTGACAGAAAGCTTAAATTTGAACAGATTTGCTTGCATATTCAATGGGCCATACTGTACACTCCATGAACATGTTAGGGATTGATATTCTTACTTTGTATGCAGGTTGACTTAAATGGAAATATGAAGTCTAGTGCAGAAAGAACTCATCCAAAATCAGATTCTACAGCAGGGACGATTGCTCATACTGATGTCAATAGTCTCATCGAATAGGTACGATTGACTTGGAATTAAGCAAAGATGGCAAACTGGATAGAAATGCAATAACAAAGTAAAATCCGCCTGGAAATTGAGCTAAACGGAAACTGGGATAGGCGTGTGGAAGCGGATGGAGTCGGGCAAGAAACCGGGATAGGCGTATGGAAGCGGATGGAGTCGGGCAAGAAGTAAAACGTGTAAAATTAACTTGCACAGTGATTTTAAGGTTACTAAGGATGATTGCTACCAAATGAGCTAAGCAGATAATCAGTAAACTAATTATTACCTATAGACAACAGAAGCAGCTTAGGTAAGTCCCTAGAGGTATGGTAATATGATGTAGGACATGGATAGGAGACAAGGCCTCTTGGCCTGTAATGTAGATGTGAAATGCATAGTATATATAAAACACTGGGTCAGCAGCAGCAGTTTATACTTATCCAGCTTTTGCAAGATTCATATCGCACTCTGTATTGAGGAAGACTGGATGAGTTGAGTTTAGTTTAATTGCGTCTCTTAACCATTTATAGTGCAGTGTGGCTTGAAACTCTATACAAACTCTGAAGTGTTTACGATAGGCTGAAATAATATGTTTAGAAGTCAGACTGATATTTACTTCACATAATGCTCCTATCTCATAGCCGTGTGCACTTCTGAACTTTCAAAAAACGGGACAATGTCAAAATATAACTATTGTGCTTGATTGTTCAGTTTATATACTTTTCAATTTTCAATACTTTACAATTCTAACTACCGTAATTGAACTGACTTTGTTCCTTTTAGGTGTATCCTTTGACAAGCTTTGGTAATTCTTTGCATCATCGTACAACTGTTACTTATTGATTAAGTTTTTCATTTCAGTTTATGGTATCATTCTGTCTGCTGCTGCCTGTCAGAAATCAATTTCAGCATAGTTGCTTTAACTGACTAGTCAAGTTGTATTTCTATTGCAATTGTAATTGCACGTTTATATAGCATGTCTTCAAGATGGACAATCATTAGTGCTCCTCACTTAATGACAGCAAGCCAGGAATGCTTTTTAGATCACTTAATAGAGGTAAAGAGTGACCAAGACCAAGTTTCTGGTTCACAAGGAAATGTCAAATGGATCCTCTTGACATGGTAAGCGAGTGGTTGAGACTTGTGTATTTATCATTAAAATTGCAGTCTTTTTAAAGTGATGTGATATTTAAGATCATATTTTTCCATTTTCGCCTAGTGCTGCTACAAGTCAAAGAATCTGCTGAACAACTTTCAGGACTTGTTGGACAATGTGTTTCAACCCCTGTTTGATGCCACAAATAATAATCCACAGTGCCATCCAGAGCTCCATGCCTTTTTACAACATGTGAGTACAGACTTGATGATGATAATGATGATAATATTTGTTTATTAGTTCAGACTGGTATGTACAGTTGTACACAGTAAGATTTAATGATGTAGTAGTACCATATGATAAGTTTTGCAGGAGTCGATATTAACTACATGGCAGCGTGCAAGGTATCCATCTCTTCTACTATTCATTTTAAAATCACTCTTCATAAATGAAAGACTGTGTCAATTTGTCAAGGTTAGCAGATATCGAATATATGTCTTTCGTGTCAGTGTTGCATTTCATCTATCTGCTTGCCCCTTTGGCTTTGATTGTGCCATTTATTTACCAGAGTACCTTTCATTTAACCTATTGTATGATGTATGTAGGTGTGTATCTGGCCCTTTTTAGAGCATGTTTATAGGGACTTATCATATGTGCTAATGTGTAGTGTGCCTAAATATAATACCTTTCTACTCCTATGTTTTAGCTTTTGTTTTACTGATTCTTACCTGCCTAGCCACTTTCCTATCTGTTTAACCTCTTCGTATACAATGCAATGCAACAGTACCTAACACTGCCCTTCTTGCAAAGTCAAGATGTAACACACATCAAGATGACAGATCATGATTGGCGTTGAGCACCTGTGCTTTAGGGATATTTGCCTGATGGTTACATTGGTTAGGCACATGGAAGATCGAACATCTTCTACTGCATTGCACACGCTGTGCGTTCTAGCTCACCAGCCATCATGATTTTTCGATCGACTCGACCGAGTTACTATTGACTCGATCGATCAACTCGATCGACTGCGGGATATAGAAAGGACGAGGGACAGGCGTCTGATGTTAGTTTAATTTCATTGCATCTCATAACCATTAGTGTAGTTTAGCTTGAAATTCTGTACGAACTCTGGTGTTTACGAAAAACTAAAGTGAAATTTTTAATAGTCAGACAGATATTTGCTTCAGTCTCATAGTTGTGCGTACTTCTGAACTTTTAAAACAGGGCAACGTCGAAATATAAGTGTTACGTTGTATTGTTCAGTTATTTACTTGGGCAGCTCTAACTAATTGAATTGACTTTTTTCTTTTTAAGTATTCCCTTTGACAAACAATGCCAAGCTTATGCGATTCTTTGCATCGTCGTTCAACTGTTACTTATTGATTAAGTTTTTCATTTCAGTTTATAGTATAATTATGTCTGCTCAGACTGCCTGTCAGAAAACAATTTCAGCATAGTTATTTTCAAGTTGGACAAATTTCTATTGTGATTATAATTGTAATTGCACATTTGTATAGCATCACTTCCAGAGAGAGACACATCATAAGTGCCCCTGACTTAAACCAGGATCAAATGGAATGCTTTTTAAAAGCACTTATGTGATAGAGGTGGAGAAAGACCAAGGCCTAGTTGCTGGTTCACAAGGTAATGTCAACTGAATCCTCTTCACATTGTAAGTGAGTGGTTGAGATTCGTGTATGTATTGTATGTATCATTAAAATTACAATCTTTTAAAATTAATGTGGTGATATTTAAAATTATATTTTTACCATTTTTGTCTAGTGCTGATTACAAATCAAAGAAATTGGTAAAAAGCCTCCAGGATTTTATTGACAATGTCTTTGGACCACTATTTGAAGTCACGGACAACCCACAAAGCAGTTCACAACTTCACACCTTCTTACAGCATGTGAGTACAGACTTGATAATGATCATGATGTAATCGATGACGATAATGATGAATTTGTTTATTAGTTCAGCCTCACAAGTTTGCACAGCAATATAACAGGATGCAGTAGTACCATATGGTAATAAGTTTTGCAGGAGTCAAAATTGAATGTATGGCTGCCTGCAAGGTTTCCATCTGTACAACTACATGTATTTCTTTAAAAATCACTCCTAGGGAATGGAAGACTGAGTCAACTTTAAAAGTTAGCAGATATCAAACCATTGTCCTTCATGCCAGTGTGCTGCATTTCAACTATCTCCCTGCCGCTTTGGCTTTGATTGTGTCATTTATTCACCAAAGTACCTTTCTTTTAACCTATTGTATGATGTATTTAGGTATGTATCTGGGCTTTTTAGAGCATGTTTGTAGGGACTTCTCAAATGTACTAATTTATAGTGTGCCTAAATATATAATACCTTTTTACTCCTATGTTTTAGTTTTGTTTTACTGACTTCTTACCTGCCTAGCCACTTTCCAATCTGTTTAGCCCCTTTGTGTGCAATCCAATGCAATGCAACAGTACCTAATACTGCCCTCCTTGCAAAGTCAAGATATAAACACACATCAAGATGACAGATCATGATTGGCGTTGAGCACCTGTGCTTTGGGGATATTTCCTACCCAGGCACTGCTGCATCACCTGCATGGAAGATCGAACCTCTTCTTGCTGCATTGTACACACTGTGCGTTCTAGCTGACCAGCCATCATGTCCATGCTTTTCTATCTGATAACCGCCCTCTAATGCTCTAGTATCTTGGAGTGCCAAACCTGTTTAAATTACATTTAAAGTTTATCAGATACATTATTGCAATGTTTTCTCTTTCTGCGTGTTGTAGGCCCCATTTCTAAAAAGTTCTAATGAACTTCAGGGTATTATTGGTGATGGTTGTGCTAGTTTGTCTCATAATCCAATGAGTTCTATAGAACTATTCTCATAATGGACTAGACCTTTGCCAATGGTTCCTTCGTGTGAGATTGCAATCAAAACCCATGATTCATTGAAAAGAGACTTATCTGCATGCTTTTGGCATTTGAAGGAAATCTCTGTTTGACTGACATCGTGGCTTTTCTTAACATTGGCTTTACTCTTGAGTTTCAATGACTTAGCAGACAATTGTGCAGTGCTTATATGCATGGTACTTATTTAAAAACTAAATTTCATTTCCTTATTTCGTGCTTTGAATACCAGATTGTTTGAATTTGTTTCACAGCCTGTAACAGTCTAATTATTCTTTGCTTACAATATACCTTTATTCAAATTAATGTGGTGATATTTAAAATTATATTTTTTACCATTTTTGTCTAGTGCTGATTACAAATCAAAGAACCTGTTGAATAGCTTCCAGGATCTTATTGACAACGTATTTCGACCACTATTTGAGGTTACAAACAACCCACACAGCAGTCCACAACTTCACACCTTTGTACAGCATGTGAGAACAGACTTGATAATGATGAATTTGTTTATTAGTTCAGACAGCAAGTCATTCACTGCATATCAATTTTTAAAACTCTCTCTGTGTCTGTCTCTCTCTTTGTGTGTGTCTATTCCTCCCTCCTCTCCCTCCCTCTCTCTCAGGCCAACACCTGTCTGTTGCCTGGTGTTGGCGTAGCATCAGTTAATGCTGTTTGCTTTAGATATGAACATTATACAAGATACTAATTAGTAATAATGATGTTTTTGAAGTTTCAACTGAGCCATGTTCCACAGTGTAAACTCCTTAATCATACTTAATGTCACCATTTTCTTAATTAAAATTATGTGGTTTGGATAATTTATGTTGTTATGGTTTTTTTATCACCTTGTTTTGTTTAAGGTAACCGGTTTTGATTCCGTGGATGATGAATCAATGTATGAAATGATGCCATTTACTAAGGATTCTCCTTTTCCAGAAGATTGGGCTTCGAATGAGAATCCACCTTATTCTTTTGATTTATTCTACATTTTTGCAAACATGACGGTGTTGAACCATTTTAGAAAGTATGTCACCTAAACTTTTCTAAGAAATCATGTATGCAATGATGAGTTTTTGTTGAATATAAAGATCTATCTTTCATGATGTGTCTGAAGCATTTCTGGTGGCTGCTGTAGTTATCGAAGTTTTTTTTCCTGGTTCAGAATCCATATTCTTATTCCTATTCTAGTACTACAGATTCTGTGTTCTTAAATGCTATCTGATTTAAAATGTTTACTCTGATTCACATTTTTTGTTCTTAATCTTGATTTGATTCAGAATCTTTATTTTTGATTTGGAGTTCTTATTTCTACTTTTGATTCAGAATCTTGTTTCTTATTCTTGATTCAATATCTCTTTTCGCATTTCATATTTCACATTATCTATAAATTCTTGATTACGATGCGGTCATTCAGTTAATTGTGCCATATTTTTTATACCATAATTTAGTGCTTCTCAAACTTTCTGATGTTGCAGATCAGTAATTCTTTTACCAGACCTTTTGGCAATCAGTGCTTTTCAAAATCAGCTTTCATTGGCCTGCAATGACATGTTACAGGCCTATTACAATTTAGAATTCATAAATATTGTTTAAACTATAACTACCAGGCATACCTTGGATACCCGCTGCATACGTTGTGTTTTCGATTGTATACTCTCCTTTTCTAGATTTTTTAAAAACTTCAATCATTTGTTTTGAGTACGATAAATTTTGTAATTTCGGAGATCAACCCGCATCCCGGGTAATAATTTGCATGTGGACTGTGGTACCGGCGCGTGGACCACTGTTTGAATTGTTATTGTGACACTGGTATTCCCAAAGCTGTTTATGCTTTGTGACTGAGACATCTTGCTGAAGGTACCAAAAATTAGAATTTTGCCAGTGGCTTAGTTTTGTATTTTATAAAGTTTAATTTACAGATAAATATTTTCATCTGTTCAGTGTAAGTTTTTACTCTTGAGCAATCATTCTTCATATAATTATGCTCACTCTTTCTATTAAATTCGCTTTCAGCATGCATTTTCTGATTACCTTTTAGTTCTTCAGATGAGTCAGATAGTCATGCAAACAGCACTTTTTAAGGACTTAGACTTCATGATATCAATGTTTTTCTACACTACATTACTTTTTGAAGTTTTAAAATGACATTATGCAAATTTTAGGGAGCGTGGTCTCAATACATACTCTGCGATCTCACTGGGGTGAGGCAGGACCACGTACTGCACCACCTGGTTACGGGATTTATGGTTGCAGAGAACATTTCCCATGGACTTTTGCTGCGAGAGGTACTTCATGTTCAGCACATAAGAGACACTGACACAACAAAGCAGAGACCGGGTATATAATCTGCTGAGGGATATTCAGACCACTAACAGATGCTGGCTCTGAAGTTCTTGTGACTGGCACTGATAAATACAGTAGGGCAATAATTTTGTCCTGTGTGCATTGCTACCGGTGATCAAGTTGTCAGTGGTACAGAGGCATGTTCACTGCTTTTGAGCCGGAAGGATGCGGGTTTGAATACACCTAAAGCCGGCGTGTAGAGACCCTGAGCAAGCCCTTCATTCGCAATTGCTCATGTGCTTCGGTGCGAAACTCCAATTCAGTATCCGCGCTGTAGCCCGAAGCACCTCTGAGTAGATATCTAGAAGGGGTGCTAAAACAAGTGCTCACACATACATACATACACAATATTCGTGAACGTCAGTCTATGCCAGTTTTCATCAACAAGAACATACCTAACATTCCTAACAAGAAACAATGCTCACATCTTCTCGCCATCTTTAGAAGACCAAGAAAATTACTGGAACATAGACGAATGGGAGTTTCGTCTTCTTTTGATGAGGAAACGCAAACCATGGTGAGAAACCTGACAGGATAAAAGACATAGAAGATTTAAGGATATAATTATCAGGTCTAACCAGCTGCTATAGACATTACTGTATATACTGGTTTCTTGGCTACCGTAACTAAATGGATTTTTGTCTGTGTGTAAACATATATATCCAACAGCTTAGCGGCCTTAGCCATTGTCATCCAATTCTCTTCCTCGTAGCTCATGCTCTCACCGCAATTTGTCAGTAAAACATGTATGAGAATTCTTTGCACTGTATGTTGTTCTTTGTTCCATCTGTCTTTGCACAGACCTGGTTGATCTCTTAAATTTCTCAGTTGCATCACAGTGGCTTTGTACTTTATGCACATCTTGTCTTTTTCAGCTTAACCGTCTCGAATATGACTAAGTTTCTAGATTCAATCTCAAATTGCACGACAAAATGTGAGAGGGTGCTAGGACATCACATTTAACTCAGTTGAACATCATGATGACAGGCATGCACTATGGTAATGTTAGACCAGGATATAGATGCTGATGTTATTTTATCATAAACAGACAATAAAAATAACGAGAAGCATAAAAAATGAGAACACAGCACCTGCAACAGTATCCAAAGTGTACCTGGCAGTTGCAAAAAAAATCATTTATGATGTCTAAATTATAATAGGCCTATAACAAGCCTATATAAGCACTGGTCTGCAGAAGGGATGGTAAAATAAGTGCTGGCCGCAGCATAAAAAGTTTGAGAAGCATTGAATTATGGTATAAAGTTATGGCATAAGTGAACTATAGCACTATACTCAAATCTTTACATAGCTACAGTGCCAAATTTAAAATCTTTATAACATAACATCTTCATGACTTAAATGCTGGCAAAAGGATTCTTAATCAAGAAAAATTAGTCTGAATCAATCTAAGAACTAGAACTTTGAATCAAAATAAGAATTCTTGATTAAAACATGATTAAGAACAAGGAATCTGAATCAGAGAAAAAAAATTAAACAGAATAGGAATTCTATTAAGGAGTCTAAATCACACTTAAAGATTATGAATCGCAATATTAGGAATGGAAATGATGAATCTGATGTAGAACAAGAATACAGAATCAGGACCAAAAAGTCATAGTCGACAAAGGCTCAACATTGCATGCATCATTTCTTTAAAATATTATAGGTAATACCTTTTGAAACGGTTACGCACAGCCAGTTGGAGAAAAAAAATACGGTGTAACGAGGACCTTCACTTGACTTCCAACGATCTGGAAAAGGAAATGTCTTTGTTTCATCCTTTGATGAATTCGTCATTCACAAAATCGATTCGAGTTACCTAAAACATCAATTATAACAATTATCCAAACTACTAGCTAAAGCAAAAGGCATTACCGGTAACTGATAACACCAACACCACACATAAACAACCGGGTCCACAACCAGACGATCAGCCAAAAAAAAGAGATGGAGAGAGAGGCCGAGAGAGAGAGAAGTATATATTTTAATCAGATAATCAAATGCAATAATTGAGAAGAAAATAAAATGACACAAGGTAGTCATAAAAACTGTAATACGTCACAAAAACGACCCGGTATTGTAGCAACAAATAAAGAAATGAAATTTGGTTTTTAAAGCAGTAAGAAACACACTGCACAATTCACTGAGCACTAAGTCAACGATGGAAATCTGAGTAAAGCCAACGATAAGAAAACAATGCAATATAAATAGTAATAAACGCCAATTAGCTGGCAGAGAAGGAAATAAAAACTGCCTGCATCAATACAGAATGCACTAAACTTTACCTTCTGAACAGGGTAAAAATCAACTCACGGTGACGAATATCCTTCTGGATGGTTATCTCCAGGATTTCGTTATGTTGAATCTGCAGCTCATGTTTTGATGAAAGCCAAGTCAATCATCAATGCACAAATGATCGCCTAGATGCAAGTTGATCAGTACAGCTGTTAAATAGAACGAATATACTATTATAGTATTTAATAATTATTAATATAAATTTCCCATGCAACTTGAACATAACAAATGGTAAGCAGCCGATTCACTTACAGAGCTAGGTCAACATGACCGTCAGATGCAGACATTTGTCTTATACAGAGAAGGAAGAAATGGTGGAACAGATGAAGACATTTTAGACTTAAATAAAACATTTTTCATTTAACTATTTTTGCAAGGTCCATGGAATCTTTTTTACACCATGACCATTTTTTCACATAAATGTTTTTATTGCAACGTTATTCAGTCACAAGTCGTCAGAGCAATGTAGAATCTGACAGGTCAACTTTTTCTGAGCAGATACAGGTGCTTAGTCAATAGTTGAGATTTAGACCAACAGATCCATATAATTTTTTATGTCATCCCCAACCTAGAGGCTAGATTAAGTCTTGAAAGGGATTATAGCAGGACTTGTCCCTTTTGGAGGCTCCCTTTATTACAGGGAACAGGAAATGATTCCTTTGTTTTACGATGTATTGATTCTTCTGAACTGTTTGGATGCAACTAGTCATTAATTGTTGTTATTTTGTTTGTACTCAATGTAAAACAGTTGCTGCCTTAATAAATGGTTATTTGATTTGAACCTAGGTGGACTGGCATTGAATGTCAAAGAAGGAAATGCTTGACCTGCAAGTGGCTGCAAATGCTTGTTTTGCTCTGGGCAGAGATTTCCAGATGCAGTCTACCATCTAAAAGGAAGTTCTTGACAGTGTTCTTGAGTGTCATTGACATCACTTCATGTCATAACCTTCAAAGTAACTCAGTCTGGGAACACTGAACTGCAATGAGACTTTGTTATTTGGGTTCTTCATGTATGCAGGGACTGCCAGCAGTGATTCTTCAAGCTAGCTAAGCAACATCTCCTGAATTGCAAAATGTTTTGTTATTAATTAATTTACCATTATTGAGGTGATGCCTTAAATTGAGGTAATTTAAAATCTGTGATGGTAAGGATTAGGCACGTTAGATAATCAACAAATTTAGCAAGTCACTTGAACAAACATATATTCCAGGCCTGTCAATGTAAATGCTTTGAAGTTCTGATAGCAATCCAGAACACATTCATTCATTCCGAGAATTTATAAAGCGCCTCTTCAAGAGAGCTACTCAGACACACTCCAAGCCTAGCCACAGCTGAAGAGTAGGATTTGAGCAACTTATAAAAAGCAGAGGAGTTTAACCTAGGCATCAATCACAAGGTTAATGGGAGGCCATCAGAAGCAGGGTCATTTGCAACCAACTTTAAATTCCTAACTATATAAAAATACAAACGTACAGAGATCCATCCACCATCAAAGCAAAGGGAACATTCTGATGTTGGAGAAATTCAGCAATGTCAAAGGTCAGACAAGGTTTCAGTTCATCCTTTTCATCAAACTTGGTAGATTCAGTTCATTAGCCACACTTCCCAGAATATCGTCAGTAATTCTTGCTAAATAGAAGTCGGATTGCTGAAAATAATTTTTCACTGAAATAGAAGTGGTATTTATGTAAAAATTTCGCTGAAATAATGAACAACAAAATTTACTTGAATAGAAGTTTTATTGATAAAACTAATTGCTGTTTATAAGTAGAACGGGATTGATGAAACGAATTCCCGAACAGTAAGCTACGTGACTACGTCACAGCCTAGGTGACATGAGTGAAGATCCCATCACAGCCGACAGTCACAGATCTAACCCAGCTATCTCCATGCAATTACCGTACAGTAGCCTACCTGCGTGTGCAGTGTCGTCCGGTCTCGCTCAGCTGGCCGTCCAGCCCTTAATTCTTCTGCTAATGGGGAACTTCTGGTTCCCTGCGCTAGCATTTCAACTAGGCAGCGTGGCGCATTCTTGATTGTTCGCCCATCCATTTTCAATGGACCTCCGTTGGAGATAGGAAGCGCCTACTCCCTAGAAACAATATAAGGTAATTGGGTAGTTTAGCGTCCCAAATTATTTTGACCATTTCTTTGCAATAATAACTGAAAGACATTATACAATAACACATATTGAATTGAGGAAATCATAAAATGTGTGCTTGAAAACCTCAAAGAAGTCCCAAACGGGGTAACTATCGCGTAGAAATGGAAGCTGGATGAGGATTTCTTATGGCTAAAATGATGAAAAGAACGCTTCAAAGATGGAAGCTGGATCAAGGTTCTGCAATAGTAGTTGAAATAGAAGCTGGATACAAGTTTTCATCGATCTGAAATAGAAGCTGGATTCACGAATAGCACGATAAAGAAGTGGAAGCTGAAGCTGGATGAATGTTTTTATAGATCTAAAAAATAGAAGCTAGATTTATGAAAAGAACAATAAAGAAATGGAAGCTGGATGAAGGTTCCGGTTTTGATAAATAGAAGCTGGATTAACGAGAAATTCCAAGTCTCAGCAATAACCTGAATAATTTGGGACGCTAAACTACCCAATTACCCAATATCAATACATTTTATAAGTTGCTGAAATCTAATGTATATTGCCGTAGTTGAGCTGGGAGCGCATCTGAATAGGTTTCTTGAGGCAGCGTTATGCACATTTCTTAATGAATGAACCAAACTAGAATTTGTAGAGGCTGGTCATTGAAATCGGCATGACATTAATTGTATTGCTGCAGGACAACGTTAATTGTCTCGTTTTTTATGTCTTGAAACAAATATCTAAATTTTACAAATTTTCAGAATGACTAGGAATAGTTAGGTCTACTTAAAATTGCCCTTACAGCATGTATACCGATGCGTACCGTCATTTCTATCCGAGCAAAACTTTGAAAGGAAAACTTTGAAAGAAAATTTTACGTTGATGTCGTCCTCCTCGGTATAATTATAGATTCTGGGCCTTGCTCCAAATTTGATCAAACTTTACCTGGTGATACCTCCCACTCGGGCTACTCTTGCCAAGTTATCAAAATCCCCGACATGGGATTATTTGGCCGTCTACCCTCTAGAAGCTGGGTCGACGTGAATAAAAATAATCAAGCTGCAACGAGCGAATATAATTTATGACGCTACAATACACTTTTACCAGGTCTTACCAGATCAGTAAAAAATAGTAATGCTGGAAAGAGCGAATAATTTACGTCGGTAAAAACATGTAGGCCTACCAAATTTGCACCCAGAATACTCAGTCTATGGCGTATAAAATTAGAAAAACGGTTGATAATTTCCCGGTAACTTGTCCTTGTGTCATTTGAATCGACCAATCAGGGCGTGCCGGACAGAAGGTCCCAAATATATTTACCCTAAACTTTCGCTCCCCGATAGTGCGTAAGTAAATAAGTAAGTTCATAATCTTTACTAGCACGAGACAAACGCTCATGCTGTGCAGCAACCATGCATGCAATGGCACAAGGAAACAAAAACAAAATTTTTAACCGATTCAGTATCATAAACATTTAGAGAAAGCAGATTTTGGACAGATATATTTCTATAGGTCTAAGCCTACATCTGTCTGAAAATGAAATCAGATAAAATCTTGGGACAAGCATATAGGCCTAGCTAATAAACTAGGCTATTAGCATTATCACAAATTTTTATATGATACAGACAATGGAGTGAACCTTGGACGTAAACTCACCAAAACTCCACCTCTCCTTATCTCCGCACAGGTCTTTCACTCAAAGCTGAAAACATTGCTCTTTCACAAATCCTATCCTGATTCTTCCTCGTAATCGTAATCGCAATCTCCTAATTTCTAAAGCGCCACTGGAAAGCCAAGCGCGGGGCACCGGCTTATTCACGAGCGCTGCGTTGCGTTAGAAGGGTTGTCCGTGAGAGTAGTCCGTGGTGGTCCGGGTCGAGTTACCATAGATCAGGATCAAATGCGTTGTGTCAAAAGGGTTGTCCGTAAGAGTAGTCCATGATGGTCCGGGTCGAGGTACCGTAGGATCAGAGGGGTGGAACAGCTACTAAGGTGGGTGTCGTCTGAGCCGGGAATTTGAGGATGGGGGATCAGATGAAACAGGATAAGAGTTCTTGAAAAGGAGTGTCTTTAGTTTCGAGTGAAAGGCCCGAGGTGTGATGGATAGAGGAGCCTGAGGAAGGTGATGGTGTGTGATTAGTAATAATTTCAACTCTAAACATCACCAACCTTAGCCGTCCATCTATCTGCCTGCCTGACTCTCCGGATTGACTCGCTGCCTATCGATTTTGTTTTGATCAAGCGCCTGTGTAGGCTATAGGTTAAGCTGGTTCCTGCGACTTGGCTTTTGTGGGCGCTGTAGAAGTCTCGAGATTAGGCCTACGATTACTAGAGGCCTAATATCAAATTAATCGCAGAGTGAAGACTAGTAACAATGAATAATTACCTATGCTGCATGGTGTCAAACTCATCGACGTAGACTATAGCTAGGCCTATATATCGGCCTAGCCTACGTCGATGGTCAAACTGCGGTAATTCAAATGTAGGCTATGAATTTGAACTCATGTAGCCTATAGGTGCTTTGCTGGCAGAAAGGCTGATTGGTGAAGACCAGTTAGGCTACGGGTTTTCAATTTTCTCCCAAGTGCCCTAACCTTATAATAATAAGCTTACAGTAGGCCTACTACCAAGGGCGGATACCGAAATTTTCGAAGGGGGGGGCCAAAATTTTCGGTCTTGTTGGTGGGACAGAGGAAAAATTTCGTGTTATTCGTCGCCGTTAAAACTGATGACCTTTTTTTAGTCATTCGCCAATTTTTCAGGAAAAAGATACCAATTATTCAGACGCCAAAAAGTTGGCGACCATTTTTGAAGTTTTTTTAGTCGTCATTCATCATAGTCGGGAGTATGGTAAATCAAATGGGGGGGGGGGGGGTCACGTCCCATGCGATTTTTAATGGGGGGTCTGGTATCCTGTTTTTCTCTCCCGCTGCATTTATTTAATGGCTTGTTGAAACCAAAGGGGGGGCCACGTCCCATGCAATTTTTTAATGGGGAAAATACTACTACTACTACTACTACTGCTGCCGCCGCCGCCGCCGCTGCTGCTGCTGCTGCTGCTGCTACTACTACTACTACTACTGCTCTGTATTATTGGGGTGTTATTATTATTGACAATATTATTCGTTGCGTGGATTGAGTGATCAAGCGGAAGCGATGAGTGGAGAGGAGCGTCGTGCGATAATTTCGCCATTAATCCGTCGCGCGATTTCTTTAAAGCGGTCGACGAATCGTTTCAGATGATGGCTGTCTGGAGAGACATCTAGCGAACGCATCGTCACCAATTCCCACAGCCATCTATCGACTGCTTTCGCCACACTCAACCGGAAGTACATGCGACACAGCGAGATACCCGATACAACACCGGCAATAATATACGTCGCACGGTCCCAGTGGGTGGGCAGAGGGCGGCCAGCTACGGTGTCGAGTGTCCACTGGTGGGTGGGTCGGTGGGTGGGTGGACGGAAGGAGTGGTGGTGGTGGTGGGGGGGGGGGTGGAGGAGGGGAAGAGGTGGAAGTCCATGGATCATGCAGATGGTCGTAATGACGGACGATGGAGTTAAAATGGACCCTGAGGTCAGGTCGACTTGCGGTGCGCCATAGACACGATGCGATCGGCCGGTAATTGGATAGAGGGCGGTGGCTCTTGAGACGGAGACGGGGGATGGGATGGCTGCTGCTGCTGCTGCAGCTGAGAAGATGAGTTGTAGCAGCAGTAGCAGCTACTGCAGTGGTACGGTGGTCGTCAACCAACGAAGCATCCCTCGTTTTACAGAAAGAAGCCGCTCTGCTGTAGGCCTACAGTGGTGACAGTGCATGGTAGATTATTGTACGCTTCTGCAGTTGACGCTTTGTCAAAGCGTCACCGATCTGCTCGACCAATAAATTAAATAATAGGCCTTTCTATTCACTCAACAACCGATTCGCAAACTCTATGCTATTGTGAATCTAACTCGACGTTGGCTTAGGCCTTAGGGCCTTAGGCATCTAGGCTCTATTCGTGTAATCATCACACTGTGTCTAGAACTATAACATTGTTTCATGAATAAAGATGTGTGTGCGTAATGCGTATGTGTGTGCATTTTGTTTGAGAGTACGAGAGTGGGTGTGCAAAGTGGGTGTGGATTGGTGTGAGTGTATACAGGTGTGAGAATGGGCGGAGTTTATCAGGGGCTACGGGGGCTAAGCCCCCCAAGAAAACCAAGATTCAGTTTTTTTTACCGTGTATGTAAACGGTATATTTTCCCGGGTTTACCCCCCGCCCTCCCCCCCCCCCAAGAAGGCGCAGATTCTTAAGTTAGCCGCTCCAAGAACGGAAACCAAACTCCGCCCATAGGTGTGAGTGTGTGGTTGTTTTGAAATATTGAAGACTATTAAAGCTTTTGCTTGCCGGAAAGCAATATTTCCGGTGCTTCGGGTGATTCTTTCAAAAGATGACGAAATGGTGCGGGGAGGTTGACTCAGCTAAATGGACGGCGCCTCTCTCCATCTGTTTACAATTCCACAATACCTTTGTCTTCAGAAGAAATTCTCTGCATATCAACAATAATAATAACCAAAATGATGATGATGATGATGATGATGATGATGATGATGATGATGATGATGATGATGATGATGATGATGATGATGATGATGATGATGATGATGATGGTGATGATGATGATGGTGATGATGATGGTGATGATGATGATGATGATGATGATGATGATGATGATGATGATGATGATGGTGATGATGATGATGATGATGGTGGTGGTGGTGGTGGTGCTGCTGCTGCTGCTGCTGCTGCTGCTGGTGCTGCATCAACAACAGCTGCAGTCGCATATAGTGACAGAAGTAATAACGATGTTAATAGTAAATACTATGATTACTGATGTCTCCTTTCTTTCCAGCTCCCTTCTCTTTCTACCTTCTCCCTATAGCCTATAGTTTACTGCTCCTCCCCGATACTCCAGTCTCTACCTGTCCATCTATTTCTCTCTCTCTGGCTATCTAAGGACTCCAGGAAACACGAAAGCAAAGACTAAAATATTATTATATTCTCATATTATTCGCCAGACGGAGCCACTATCAGACCAGTTACAATTACATCACATAGGCCTACGTTCAAAACTTTCATTAAAATTTGGTTATACATAAATAATGATTATGCAAACGTACGCGCTGCAAGGTAAACCTACGTCTTCGATGCAAATTATTTCAACCATTTCAAATCATCTATTCACCGAGAACTGGACAGATTGGGCATGTAATACAATACATCGACGACAGTGTTGCACAATACACAGGCCTAGTAGCTCAAATATAAAAAGTATTGTATTGGTGGTATGCATAGGTAGCCCAAGATAGCCAGGGCCGTCTTATGGTCATCGTAGGCCCTAGGCACTTTTGCATATTAATCTATTCGTAGGCCCCTAGGGTCTATCCAACTCAACTCTGTATTAATTCAAATTGTGACACATTTACATTATTTCTTAAAATTATGCTAAACCATGTTTTGTGAACGCATTCAGTTTTTATTTTAAATCTCAATCTACTTTTTGTAATATTTATTTTCAATATCCGCTAAATGTAATATTTCCGATTTTCGACTTTCTGTTAGCGGCGTTTCGGTCTAAGTTCTAATGAAAAATCGCCAACGCTTTTTAAATTTTAATTTGTTAAATTATTAATACAAATTTCTAAAAAAAATGTCTGATGGTTATAAGAGGAAACACGAGTCTGGATTGGAGAAACCAATAAATCTGTAGCTGAAATGATTAGATCAGCTGCCAAGCTGGTCTCCAGTTTTCCAAATGTCAATATTGCTTTTCGAATTTATCTTTATATTTTTGGAACAAGTTGTGAAGGTGAACGTTCTTTTTCGAATTTGAAAATTATCAAAAATTACCTTCGATCAACGATGGGTCAGGCACGATTATCCTCCCTTGCATTACTTTCAATTGAAAACGACTTAATGCGAGAAATGACATATGAATACATTAACCTATAAGGGATTTCGCGAACGCAAAGAGCCGCAAAATTAACATATAGCTTAGCCAATGTTACTGTTTCATTAGCTAACTCTAGCCTTATCGTTAAAATGAAATTTGCAAGTTTTCGTTTTCTGTTTGCTTTTTCCGGTCATTGACCAATCACTGCATTTACTTTTTAATATATATTTTAGGATTTCGTAGGCCCCTGGTAAGTTCGTAGGCCCTAGGCACAGTGCCTACTGTGCCTACTGGATAAGACGGCCCTGAAGATAGCCCATAATACGCATGAAGATAATTACAAACGAATGAACTTAATTAATTGGCAACGAGAACAAGATTTCACCACTGAGTAGGAAATGTTGACAGGCCTATGAGTAGGTCTATTTACCTATGGGCGCATGCGTCTACGCCACTCTACGGTGTGTATAATACAATATGCATAATTATTGCAATTTTTGCATGTGCCCATATACAGAATGACACACACACACACACACACACACACACACACATATATATATATATATATATATATAATATATATATATATATATATTCCGCGCACCTGGCTACCTATGACACCTAGGCCTACCTCGAACCTAGCGAAAATGTTATATAAATAGGCCGTATATATGCATACAGTCACATGGGCCTATGCATATTATATGTAATATATATAGTATATACTATATATGTATACAACATATATTTGTATACGACATATATATATATATAATATATATGTGGGTGGCTGCGTAGGATCTTCCAATGCAGTACGCAGCGAATGAGGAGCGACAGCAGGTGGCGCTGCTAATCTCTTGGAGACAACCGACAAGAAAGGAATTCCAGAGACCATCGGCAAAACCACGGCTAATAAGACTTACAGACCAGCATCTCTGCTTGCTGCTGCCGCTGCTGCTTCGGCTGCTGCTGCTGCGACCTGTGATTGATGCCTGCGCCGAGGTTAACGCGAGGCATCCATTGACTGTGCGTAATGGATGGTGCTGTTAATGACCTCTAAATAATGGCGCCCGCTTGCATGGTCGGCGTTGTACAATGCTCGCATTCGTTGAGTAAATATTTTAAAAATCAGCAGAACATTCTGAAAATTACATTCACCAAATTCGTCTGTTTTCTCTGTTAAGCAGCGTTGCAGTGTTTAATCTAGGCGTTCGTTGGGGGGGGAAAGTTATCCCAGGAATGACATCTACAGAAAAATCGAGAGCTGTTGTTTGCATGTACCTAAGCAATATTCTTTCCCCACCAGAAAAAATTGATGCGTAAAATGGTCCAGGGCTGTTTTTAAGGCAATTTTAGAACTGCACACCTTCTTTCCCATCTCATCCTCCATGGTAAATTACTTCCAATCGGGGGACAATGACTTTTTGCTTGTTTTCACTGTATATAAGTGCTTCTACAACTGCACAAATACATTTAGAACTGCACATTTTGTGTGCAACTGCACGTTAAAAATGCCCTGAAATGGTCATCAGAGTTGAAAGTATAGAATTTAACACCGGGATTTTTATATTTTTCGGAAATTTGAACAGGATGACTGAAAATAATAATATTGCCGGGCAAAGTGTGTCGTCGTTGTCAACCTCAGTGGTTAGCATCCGCCTAAAACGGTCGTCTGTTCCAAGCCCAGAAACCTGAATTCTCCCCACCTCCAGTAAAGGCAGGGAGTCTAGATTACACATGCACTGTCTGTTAAGTGAGCCTTAATTGGATCTTCTCAGGGTGAGAATTGCCGGGGGTTGGGGTTTCAACTTTCAACCCCAGGTCTTTCTTAGAGCCCCATAGTAAAGTCTGCTTTTCACACACCAATTCCAAGTGGCTCATAGTCCACCCCAGTTATTTTTTCACAATTCTCACACTAGGTCTTCCGCTCTTCATCGCTTTGGGGTCAACCGCTGCTCATTGGGAATGACCTTGTTCCGCATTCCGATACATCACGCCACCTTTCGATGATGCATCGTTTCTGTGGAACAACATCTTCCAAGAAAGAGATTTACCTTAGACTACAATATTATTTGGGACAAACTATGCCATTCTAAAGATTCGGAAGACTTTAGAATTAAACGACGAAAGGTTGAGCACTAAATTTAATATAAAAATAATTATTTAAAACTGAGTTACATGTCAATAAATAAATATAGGCCTGGTTACAACCTTAATATGATATGATATTAATTACCAATAATCGACCATATTGCAATTTGTAATTAGCGTCTATTATGACATATTTTATGAAGCGCCACTTCAAGAATGAACTCATCAGTGGCGCCCTCTGACTCGAGCCATGGATTGAAAGTACTGTCGATAATACAGTCTTCAGATGCTTGTCAAACTGCTTAATCATCGTCATAATCATCATGATCAGCTCACTCGCTTCTGCTGCAGCTACTGCTGGAGTTAATCGGTTTGTTGGTTAATAATTAATGAAGTTGTCATCCATTGGGTTTGTCAAAGCTTCAAAGAATATTGGTTAATGTTCTTACATAGAGTCCCTCTGCTTTTGGGGGGGGAGGGATTCAGGTCTCTGCTGGGTGGTGGGAAAACGGTCGTTTGGGCGGACGGCAAGCGCCGAACCAGACACCGACGACCGGTAATTTTTATAAAAAAAATTGACGGATAGGAACGGACAAGAAGGTAGGCCCTATGCCTATGTACACGTCGGCCTAACAGTTCCTATAGATATACCTCGACCTCACCAGCTTGCAATTGCATTGTGCGCGTGATCAACCTTATCAACAGAAAATGTTGAAATTCCTGCAAAACCTGTTGAATTTTTTCATTTGCTACGGTATAGTAGTCCTTGGTCTAAACTTCTTCGAAAGATAGCGCTAGATAAATTCAACGCAGACATGCCTCAGCCCAGCAGACTACTACGACTACGACTACGACTACGGTGGGCCGGCGCATGTGAGGAGGAGGAGGAGGAGGAGGAGGAGGAGGAGGGGGAGGAGGACAGGGATGTTGAGATAAATCCGCGACGATCAGAGCGACTGGAGAGGCCGCAACAGATGAGGATCTACATTCATTCTACTTGATCTCGTCCGGATTCGTTCGTCTCAGCGCCGTTTGCGCTTCATAAATTAGCTGCCGGGAGTGATCCCCACGGAGCGATGGGACATGGAACGATCGTGGCCACCGTCACCGCCACCGCCATCGCAACGCCACACAGATCCGTCATTCGGCAGCGCTCTTATTACCGCCGCTCGACCGAGTTCTTAAAAGCTGGACACGACAAAACAACGTGGGGTCTCAAGTCGGACGGACGGACAGACGGACGGACAGGGCAGCATGCAGGGAGCGGGCGACCCAGGCGGCCAACCGGGCGGGCGGCCAAGCGGCGTCGGCCAAATCGGACGGTCCGAGAAGGCTTTCTACCCTGTCCCCGGAGAAGAGCGTCGTCTCAGCGGCGGTAGGAGACGCCGCCGCCACCCCGGCCGCCGCCGTCGCTGTACGTCCGTTGCGCCGGGCAGCAGCATTAAGTCAGCACGGCAGTCTAAACCGCCGTCGTTTGTCGGCCGACTAATCTACTTGGACGTATTTAGTTGGCGCATTGTCAGCGCAAACCATTAGAGGAGACCGGAAACGCTTCCAGGTAATCTGTCCCTAATTGAAGTTGAGACGACGACGTCCATTGCAAAATGGCCGCCGTGCCAGAGACGTAAAAGAAGGAGACGGACCGGAGAGCCCCGTCCGTCCATCCGTCCGTCCGTCCATCCACTCACTTCCGCTTCGTGATTACGTCGTTCTGATAAGTAAGTGAGTGAGTGTAATTTGTATTGCGCTTTCGGGAACAAGTAAGAAGGTTTGCCAGAAGTGTGGTGCACTTTCGCTGATCGATGCGTCGGGAAGAAGTCCGAAGTGATGGCGGATTAATATGACAGTGTAAACCGACCGACCTGGCTATATCGTCGGCCATATTGTTCAATTTGTTGGGCGAATTATATGACTTTTCACTTGACAACCTACCCAAACCACTTTCCTTACCCCTTTTCCTTTTTCACCGACCTTAGTAATTGTAATTGAAAATGTATAGTAGCAAACGCAGCGGGATGGCAAATAGAGCACAGCATTAGCTTCCACGAGTATACTAGGCTATATAGCTACGAGAACTGGGCAATTAAGCATTCCAGTCTGTGCATGCTAGCATGCAGTGGCTCCAACACAGATCGCACATCTTCTTAATCACATTCACATATGCAAGTACCAAGGGCCGTTTATATACAGGACCGGAATCTTCTTCTTTTACTGCCTTGTACAAGTTTTTGAACGAAAATCGGAGTTCCGGGAAATTTCACATCCTGTTTAAAAATAAAAGCATTCAATTAACTGCATCTATAAAGTCAGATTGACGAATAATTAAGTTTGCAAAATAAAAAACCTTTGTAGATTCAAAACATAATCTTTAGCACTAGAAACGGAGTTTCAAGTGGGGCGACATCTATCGTTGGGAGTGAAATGAATGACCATAAAATTAATGTTCACTAGTAACCGGTCCTGTAATAAAAAGTCCTTGACAGGTGCAACCATTCTGATCGTTTATTTATTGGTGTGTTTCATATAGCTCCTCTTAAAATGAGCTCCTCAGAGGTACTCCAGACTCAAGCACGACTATACAGAACTGTTTGTTTTTAGCTTATGGTTATAGCGTACTGGTCAGATAGATTTCTGGAAAGCAAGCAGGCGCAATGCCAAGGTGAGTCCATTCCTATAACTGAAAACGCACAGTTGCTGATTATTGTTGCTGTAAACGGGACAATGGAGGCCATGGCAGGCACTCCCTCCAGCAGAGCGAAGGAAGCGACAATCCTGCATAAAGGCCTATATGTGCCAGACCATTTACTGGTCATCAAAAACCGGAACACTTTCTGGAAAACTAGCCTATGTAATTCCTTAAGTAGGCCTACAGGACTTTGGGGTACCCAGCCCATACCCCCACCCCAACTTCCCCCAACAATCAGCAGTACGGTAACCAATATGACTGTTATACGGGCGCAGAAGAGCTATATATCCGCCCAACCCCATTTAAAGAAAAGTCAAGGTCACATTAGCATATATTTGGTCTCCAGGATTTTATAGCCATCAGCCCATTCCAGACTTCATGATCATGCAGCGACAGAAAATAGAATAAGCCGTTTCGACATCTCAAAATATATTATAGGCATAGATGTAAAAAACGTTTTTTTCCGTTTTTTATTCTCTCCCAAAAAACGTCGTTTTTTTCGTTTTTTATTTATCCCATCGTTTTTTATCGTTTTTTATTCTTTCTTTAACTTTATTTATTCATTTACTTTCGGTTATTATTTTCCTTAATTTTCACTTTTTTCTGATATTCCTTATGTTTTCCGCCAACTCTCAAGAATTCATCTAACTAAAGTCATTATTTCATCGTTTAACATCATCATTTAAGAGATAGCCTGCGTGTAGTAGGTTCCTAATGAATGTTTTCAAGCTTAAAATGCGGTTTTAGATGTAGCAAAGACAAATTATTTACCGTTTCCGTTTTTTTCATCGTTTTTTTGTCGTTTTTTATTTTTTCGAAAAAAACGACGTTTTTTTCCGTTTTTTATTTTGTTTCCATCGTTTTTTACATCTATGATTATAGGTCAGGTCACTTCTGTCCCTGTTGGTTCGAGTATGGAGAGTATTAATCTTCTTGGTGGTGTAAAACGTTGGATTGTTGATGTGGCATGTTTATTGTTGATGTGGCATGTTTATTGGCTAATTTTTACTCTTAAAACTCCGTAAACTTAAACCAAGCGTGCTTTGTGATAGAATCAGTAACTGTAAGTCGCCTATAAAATATATTATATGGACAGAATCGACCCAACCCACTGCGCATGCGCAGTATTACGCACACGACATATCGATTCCGCTTATTCTGCTACCGGGAAGCAAGAAGCTCAACCTGTTTAGAGGAGCGGAAAGAACCAGGCTCAGGGTGGAGCAGCAGAGCTGCTGCAGTAAAGTAGCAGAGGCCACACCCCCTCGAGGCAGCGACAAACCAAGGCAGAGATTTGACATTTTATCCGCAGCGGGGACAGTGGCGTAGTCAGGAATTTATGTTGGGGGCTGGGGGGGTTGGGGGTTTATGGCCTGGCCGGATGCCATTCCTGACACCAACCCAACAGTATTACGGTAAATAAAAAGAGAATAAAGTAACAGAGGTAATAAAGTAAGAAAAACAATTGTTACTACACGCAATTGTTTGGTTTTTTTCTTATTTAAGTGGATAAATAACCTTTAAAAAGCTTTTTCCTAAGCCAATGGGGGTTTAACCCCCGAAACCCCTCTTGGCTACGCCAATGAGCGGGGAAAGGAGTAAATGCAAGATATCCCAAATATATTCAGCGAGTCAGTGACATGCCCGAATCTTGGAATACGAAAACGAGACGTGCCAAACAGCAACCTCGGTAAATGCGAACAGTCAAATACATCATCATTCGTTCATTCATTTAAAAGATTTATATAGCGCCCCTTCAAGGCCAGCTACTCAGAAGCGCTCCCGACCCAACCCCGGATAAAGAGAACAGTCTTAAGAGTAGAATAGAACATGGTCTAAACTCTAAAGGGTTCTGTAGTAATCTGTACATATACAAGGCGCAGGCCTTATAGTTCCACGGGGAGCCCATTCCAGATTGCAATGCCAGCAAAAGACAACAGTTAACCTACTTATCCTTCGAAACAATGTTCTTAAAATTAAAACTAACCGTTAACGTCAGTGAACGAATAATACTCGGTGCTGTCGTGTAGGCTACAATACGAAGAACTGACGTATCCAAGATCCAAGTTGACAATTTCTTTTCCTTCTTGTCAGAAGCCGGGACAATTTTATTCTTTCCCTCGAGTCACCGCGGGGACACGCCACAAAAAGACCGGGACATGTAAAAACCGGGATGTATGGCGAGTTTAGCGACCCTATAGTTTATATATATATATATATATATATATATATTATGCACCCAAGTAGACTATGATATATTATGTTAAGTCTATTTGAATGAATACCACGTCTGCAGTCATCATTGACGAATACAACCAACAGAGAGACAGAAAGACACTGTTAGACACACACACACACACACACACACACACACACACAACCACACGGACAGAAACACAGACGTAAACACTACATGAATCTACAGAAGTTACATAGACAGAAGGACACAGAAGGACTCTGAAGGACACAGAAAGATAGAGCGACAGAACGAGAGAAAGACAGAGACAGCATGCAGAGAGATAGACAGACACTGCATGACTATAGGCAAAAATTTGACGTAATTAAAGCGCACTCTGCACCCCAGTGTATTCGTCTTCATTAATATTTAACGACATGCGCACTCGTTAATTTCAGCCATCACTGAAACCGGTTTTCGTTACAAGTGACGACTTGGTGCGTTCAGTTTGGAACACAACATTCGTGAATCCATATCGCTATTCGTTGGCCAAGTCTAGCTTATAAACTTCAAAGTATAAATATTAGAAATGCCTTAATATTATAGTTGACCCAAAGATAAACGCAACTATCCACCCCCACTACTCCCAATGCATTGTATTTTAAAATGCTAATGGTAATGACGACGACGACGACAACGACGACGGCGACGACGACGACGACCAATAACGATGAAATGAGCTATAATAATATGGTAATGACGAAATTAGGCCTAGGCGGTGGTATGATGGCATCGTTGAGATTTATAATGGCAATTACGACTTTTCAGACGAATAACTGTGACGACGAAGATGATATTATAGGCCTATTTCTTTTCATAGCCTACGTCTTGTTCTCGCTCATCCTGTTTGCTAAGAAAAAAATGGAGTGTGATAATAATTCTGTCCAGATTTATTATTCTGTCCAGATTTACTGAGTATCTTCATTATCCACGAATTGACAGCCAATGTCGTAATGCACTGCCTGAACTATTGGTGTTGTGCATCCAGGGCTTAAAGTGGGTGTTAACGCGTGTGAACTGAGTTCCCACTGCTCTTAAAATGCGTTGTCTGCGTTCCCTCTGCGCACCATGCGTGGGGACCATTGAAATAGGGTATACATGCGTTCCAATATGACTCTTTTTAGAGTTCCCACTGCTCACTAAAACCCCTTTAGCCACTCCGCACATCGGTGTCCCCTCCCCTCAAGGTTCCTTCTCGGCTTTCATCTTGCACCCACCAGAGCGATTCGTATACGGGCTAATTTATCTGGTTAACACGTCGTGTTATGAGATGTTCTTTTCTATGGTGAACAATAAAATAAATTGAATAATTTATTGATGCATACAAGTGTGTGCATGAATATATGTGTACTTGTAATATATGTGTATACTTGTATTATTGTGTGTGTGTGTGCGTGCGGCATCGACTGAAAGTCATGCGTTATGAATTCCTGTCTTTTTGTGGAGATTTCTTCTTCTTTCACATGATATTAAGTCGTTCAAAAGACGCAAATTTATTAGATTCTGACCTGTCGTATGAGCTATTTCATATACAGAGAAGAGGAGAGGAGAAGGAGCAGAACAGTACAGATCAGGTGGAGGAGGAAAAGGAGGAGAAGGAGGAGGAGGAACAGGAGCAAGAGATGGAGGATGAGAGGGGGAGGAGGAGCAGGAGATGGAGGAGGAGGAGGCTGGATAGTGTGACTGCTTCTGATGGAGCTAGGAGATTTCTTCTTCTCGCCATCACAGCTGGTGCCTTTCCGCAGTCCCGTCTCTGCAGCTCCTTACCCGGCATCTTTTCCACCACCACCTCCTCCTCTCCGTCCTGCTGCTGCGTCCGTCCATCCGACCATTGGTGAGTTGGTGGTCTGGTGGGGGTCGGTCCCAGGGCGCCTGGGATCTGGTGCGGTGGCGGCCCGGCATGATGGATGGAAGGAGGCGGACAACAGTGCGTGGCGGCGCGTTTGTCCCAAGGTGATAACGAAGTGATCTGTACTGTTCATTACGGAATATTAGCGCCTTCTGTCCGCGACATCGTCGTATGCCATAACTCACTTCTGCACATCTTCTCAGTTCGTTAAAGTCAAACTTGCTGTGAAGTTCGTCGTCTGATTGTGAATGATTGGTCGGCGACTCCGACCGCGGACCGACCGACCGACGGCGTCACAGTTAACACCGGACGCAAAACGGCTTCGGCCTCATCATCATCATCATCATCATCATTGTGCATCATCATCGTCATCATCATGCATCATCATCATCGTCATCGTCATCGTCATCATCCTCGTCATCGTCATCATCCTCATCCTCATCATCCTCATCATCATCATCATCGTCATCGTCATCGTCATCGTCATCGTCGTCATCGTAGTCGTCATCGTCGTCGTCATCATCATCATCATCATCGTCATCATCATCATACATCATCGTCATCGTCATCATCATCGTCATCGTCATCATCATCATCGTCATCATCGTCGTCGTCATCGTCATCGTCATCGTCATCATCATCATCTCGATATGGTCGCACATACGACCGCCCGCCCGCTCGCCGCCACCCCGCCCGCTCTCCTCTGTCCCTCCACCGCTCACATTCGTTTGTCCGCTCGTTCGTCCATTCCATCTATCCGTTCTTTCCTTCATTTCCTTCTTCCACATTTAGTCATCTTAATATTTGTCGGTGTTTAGTTCTGTTGATTTTCAATCTTTCCGCTCTTTCCCGTGCTTCCGTTTAACTCCATGAGTAGTGAAAGGAGGACAGTTCAAGAACAATGGAGGGATTATCGTTAATCCCAGGCCCCACCCCCCCCCCTTGGCTGCCGGGCTATTAGGCCACGCCCCCATGGCCTGCTAGGCTATTACGTAACCTGCCGGGCTATGGGCTATTGTGCTAATCCGCCGGGCTATGGGCTATGGGCTATGGGCTATTGTGCTAAGCCGCTGGGCTATGGGCTATGGGCTATTGTGCTAAGCCGCTGGGCTATGGGCTATGGGCTATTGTGCTAAGCCGCTGGGCTAGTAGGCTAATTCGCTCGCCCGCCAGCCCGCCGCGCTAATCCGCCCGCCGCGCTACAGCCGGGCTATTGTGCTAATCCGCCGGGCTATGGGCTATGGGCTAGTAGGCTAAGCCACCCGCCCGCCGCGCTAATCCGCCAGCCGCGCTACAGCCGGGCTATTGTGCTAATCCGCTGAGCTATTACGTAATCCGCCGGGCTATTATGCTAATCTGTCAGCCGCTATAATCCGCCGACCAATCAGCGCTAAGCAGTGTCCCAACTAACTGTCAATCAAACGAGAAACCTCGGAAAGCTGCTGTCAATCAAACGAGAAACCTCGGAAAGCTGTGGCCAATCAGCGCTAAGCAGTGACCCATCACAACCGTTTATTGCCTCAAGCCGTAAATATCTCCTTTGATCTATAAAGTCCAACGGCTTCCTTTGATCTAAATCTTTAATGACTTCTTTTATGACCAACACCCTTCTTTGATGGCTTCTTTGAAGTCCAACGGATGCCTTTAATGATCTTACTAATGACTTTTTAATGACCTGTCGTCGTCACCAACGAAGACCTTTGATGTCCAACGGATGCCTTTAATGATCTTACTAATGACTTTTTAATGACCTGTCGATGTCACCAACGAAGACCTTTGATGTCCAACGGATGCCTTTAATGATCTTACTAATGACTTTTTAATGACCTGCGTGCGCCTCCAAGGTAGTTCTTTGAAGTCCAACGGTTTCCTTTGATGAGCTGACTAATGACTTTTTAATGACCTGCGTGCACCTCCAAGGTAATCCTTTGAAGTCCAACGACGGCCTTTAATGACTTTGTTGTTGTCCAACGATTTCCTTTGATGAGCTGACTAATGACTTTTTAATGACCTGCGGGCGCTTCTAATGAATTCCTTTGATGTATAATAGCTCCCCACCCCAGCATCCTATAAAATCCGACGACCGGCAACGGTTAAACACCGACGATTTTCCGAGTTCAACAGACGACTTCTTCATCTTCTACAGCCGAGTTCAGCAGTTCGTTCGTTCTACAGATTTACGCAGAGTCAGCCGAATACTACAGCTACAGTATGAGTTCTCGTGAGTATAATACTGAAAATTATTTTCCTGAATCCAAGGAATTCTAAATTTCTACATTTGAAGCATATTCAGGAATTTCTAAATTTCTGTATTTGACTTAGATTTCCTGTCTTGTACAAGATATACAACTTAAATTTATTGGTGCAAACATTATTGTGTTTGTCACTTTAGTCTTATGCACACCTTTTATTTCTTTTTTTTCTAGTAGGCCT
Organism: Lumbricus terrestris; assembly: GCA_949752735.1. Taxonomy (NCBI): domain Eukaryota; kingdom Metazoa; phylum Annelida; class Clitellata; order Crassiclitellata; family Lumbricidae; genus Lumbricus; species Lumbricus terrestris. Next base: position 13,438,969 of record OX457039.1, on the reverse strand, counting down.
ATCCAAAATGATTGATGAAATTGAAAGAGACGAAGAAATGAAAAAGCAAGAACGTATACTTCAAAGAATACGTGAAATGGGTATGTAGAAAATTTTAAACTATATATTTAATATTGTAGTAGCCTATTAGCCTATAATATTATTTGGACGGCTCTAATTTTAAAATTATAATTTAAAACTTTCGTTCAATGCACGAAATAATTTTAAGAAACAATCAGAACTTTTCGCTAAGCACTATTATTTTAAAAAATACAGAAAATATAATTTTAATGAACTCAAGCAGGTTATGTTATTTTATTCCACAACTTTATAATTTATTTTAAATTTATTTTAATTTCTATTACAGAACGAAAGCGGGCACGCGACGATGCGATCTTTTTTCAGACTGCAAAGCGTTCAAGTTAGTGATTCTGTATAATTTTGCTGTTGATATTCTTCAACAGATATTTTAACGTCACCATCCTATTAACATCCTTGGGACTGACACTTCTTCAACAAGCAATCTCTAAGATTTTGTACCTTTGAAGATTAGGTCTTTCTGTTACAACCACATAGAAATTAGACTTACAAGGACCTTAGCTGCTCACCTTGTCAATTTTTACCAGACCTAAGTTGCTCACTTTTATGTAATGCTCATTTTACTGAGCACGGATCGATTCTTTGCATTACTAGTACCTTAGCTGCTCACCTTGTCAATTTTTATCGAACCTAACTTGCTCACTTTTATGTAATGCTCATTTTTACTGAGCATGGATTGATTTCTTTGCTAGTATCCTTTGAAAATAAAGCTTTCCATATCACTTTTACATTGCTTCGTTTACAAACTAGTATCATAACGCCTATAGCAGCACCAATTCGTGTATATTCTTCCAATGCAAACTTTTATGTACTTAGCAAATTTCTCTTTTACAGATTTTGGAAATGACGAGCGCCGAGCAAGTTCGTCTTCGACAGCGACAGAACCGTGTGCAGGCCCGGATTCGACCGCGGCGCCACAGCACCGTGCAGGTCCGTCTTCGACCGCGACGCCACAGCGCCGTGAAGGCCCGCCTTCGGCAGCGGCAGAATCTCGCGCAGGACCGACTTCGGTGGCAGAACCACGAACAGGCCCGTCTTCGGCGGCGGTGATGGCAGAGCCCCGTGCAGAACCTTCTTCGCCCGCGGCATCAGAACCGCGTGCAAGCCCGTCTTCGGCAGCGACAGAGACGGCAGCTTCAAGTATGTATATTTTTACAATTGGTGCGTCTTCCTATGTGTTTTGCACACACATCATACTCTATGTTTGTAGGCGTTTACAATCTTCCTATGTATCTTACACACGCACATTCATACACACTGTACTCTATGCATCTTTTACAATCTTTAACCTTACCTATTTTGTAAATGAAACTTGACGAACTCTAATGTTTGATATCCTTTAGGTCGATGCGAGTCGTGTCGAAATTACAAGACGTTCAATCTGACGAACGGTCTCTGTCAAACCTGCATACTGCGGAAAGAGTGCATTCAATGTAAGACACGACGACCGACCCGATTCTTCAGAGCTGGACAGGACCTCTGTGTCACATGCTTCAAGAAGCAGAGCAACCCCTCCATCCGCACTTCTACTCAGAATACGTTCGTCGACATATCCTTTCCAACTGCTCAAACAGCCGACGTCCATGCCATGCTGCTTGAAGAAGCGCCGCGACTGGTCAGCACTCTGGAGGACACATTCAGAGATGAAGGGTGAGTTTGTACTACAGGCAAATTGTGCAACTTAGAAAATTTTGCGGTCGTATTTCTTGTACTTAGAATATTTTCGCTCTAAAATGCTGGATGTAGAAATTTTTTGCTTGTATTTAGAAAATTTCTGTTAGAATATTCACAGGCATTGAACCAAGATTTGCAAACTTAGAAAATTTTCGCAAACTTAACCAAATTCTATCTGCTATATTCGGACTTGGTCGATTAGTGCAACACAAGTTTCGTGATATACGAAGGATGTTTTATATTCAGAAAAATAACGAACTTGATCAATATTTGTTTAGGCCGGTGAAGTGGTACGTGGCTGTTGAGGTCGATTTCAAACGATCAACACCAGACGGAGAAGTTCAGACGGTCGGCTACTTCAAGTCCGGTCCATCTACTCTGACTCATCCATCGCAAATATCTGATCAACTACAAGAGGCCGTTGAACGAATCAACCAACTGGTAGACACTTTTACAACACAAAGCTCCGGGTGGGTAGTGAACGGTGTGACTGATTTTAAATTGTGCAATGCTGTATACGACCCTGTAGGCGGCTCCACTTACATACCCACTCCACAATATCTGGCTAGGAAACACGCAACTCTGAATATTCAAAACGACGATGACCAGTGTTTTCTATACTCGGTGCTTTCATTTTCACATTTCCAATCTGCTAACCCGCACAGAGTCAACCACTACAAAACTTATGTGGACGAGCTTGAAACCGTTGGTATTAAGTTTCCAATGACAATTGAGCAGATTCCGCTCTTTGAGTCGCTGAATGCTGATTATGCCATAAATGTCATGTACTTTAATCCAGACGACAAGTCCTTTACCCCTCTATACGCAAGTGCTCACAGGGGAAGGAAACATATTGCCAACCTTCTTTTGCTTGATGATGGTGAGAAGCGACATTATATTGTAGTGCGCAACCTTTCCGCACTTCTAAGCAGACGAAATTCGCACGATGGGCGGTCATTTCCTTGTCCCTACTGCCTCTACTGCTTTGCTACCGCCGCCGGCAAACACGCGCACATGAACGAATGTGGAAAGCACGGACTTCAGTCCGTGCGTTATCCGACTCGCGAAAATTGCAATCTAAAATTCTCAAATACACAGCACGAGATGCCTGTCCCGTACGTTCTGTATGCTGACTTTGAAAGTTACCTGACTCCAAATGAAAATGCTGCAAGCAAGAACTCAACTAAAATTCTCGATACGCATACTCCCAGTGGCTTCTGCTGCCTGACTGTGTCATCTTTTCCTCACTTGAATGATAACAAACCGTGCGTCTACTAAGGTCCTGACGTTATGAGCAACTTCTTTGCTCATGTAAAATCGGAGCAGGCCCGAATTAATAAAATACTTGCTACGAACATGCCGATGAAACCTCTGTCACACCAGCAGAGGCAAGAGTTTGATTCTTGTACCGCCTGTCCCTCTTGCAAAGCAGCTTTCACGCCTCACAATAAAGTTCGACACCACTGTCACATGACTGGCAACTTTATTTCTGCGCTCTGTTCACCTTGTAACCTGAAAATGAAATTTCGTAAGCCCACAAAATCCAAGAAACAGAAGACACCCAACTATTTTCTTCCAGTCGTCTTCCACAATCTCAAAGGCTATGACTCCCACCTCATACTCAAACACATGACAAAGGAATTTGCAACGCAAGAAATTAACGTAATAGCCACAAACATGGAAAAATATCTTTCTTTTGAAGTGAATAATATAAGATTTTTGGATTCGCTACAATTTCTAAACTGTAGTTTGGATGTGTTGGTGAAGAATCTGTCTAAAGAAGACGATTCCAAATTCTTGCATTTGCGTCGGCTTTTTCCGAACGAGTTCAAATTGCTCTTGCGTAAGGGGGTATTTCCTTACGAATACATGACATCGGCCTGCAGAATGACCGAAAGGACTCTGCCACCCAAAGGCTGCTTTTACAGTAAACTGACCGAAGAGGACATTTCCCAAGACGACTACGACTACGCACAGAAAATTTGGCAGACTTTTAATATGACATGCGTCAGAGACTATCACGACCTCTATTTGCAGACTGACGTTATTTTACTGGCCGACGTATTCGAATCTTTTCGAAGCATGTCTTTGGAATTTTATGGACTCGACGCACTCCACTATTACAGCAGCCCCGGACTGAGCTTTGACGCTTGTTTGCGTATGACAAATGTGAATTTGGAGCTCATCACCGACCCGGACATTTATCTTTTTGTAGAGCGAGGAATGAGAGGTGGCGTGTCAATGATTTCCAATCGATACGCAAAGGCCAACAATCCGTATCTCGTCCAAGGATACGACCCTAACGCTCCAAACAGCTATATAATGTACTTGGATTGCAATAACTTGTACGGGTACGCCATGTCCGAACCTCTCCCGACAGGCAAATTCAGATTCTTGGGCGACAAGGAAATTGACAATTTCGACTTGGACTCTAAATCGACTGACGACGACTTGGGGTATTTGTTGGATGTGGATTTGGAGTATCCGCCCCATCTCCACGACGACCACAACGACTATCCCCTTGCGCCTGAGAGACTGCTCATACGACCGGACATGATATCCCCTTATGCAAAGTCCCTTTCTCACAAAATTTCGGCTAAAATTGGCGCTGGGGTCGAAAAGTTGGTGCCCAATCTCATGACAAAGACCCGATACGTCGTTCACTACCGCAATCTCCAATTCTACATCAAAATGGGGCTGAAATTAGTTAAAATTCACAAAATTCTCGAGTTTCGGCAAAGTCGATGGTTGAAAAAATACATCGACTTCAACACATCCAAACGACAGGCTGCTAAATCTTCGTTTGAAAAGGATCTTTATAAGTTGATGAACAACTCAATCTATGGTAAGACCATGCAGAACAACTGGAAACATCTTGATGTGAAGCTGGTCATGAATGCGAAACGAGCCAAACGTTTCGTGGCCCGCCCGAATTTCGAGTCGTATACCATAATCAACGAAGATTTAACAGTGGTGAAATTGACTACGTCCAACGTCTACTTGAACAAGCCCCTCTATGCTGGAATGTGTATTTTGGACATATCTAAATTGAAAATGTACGAATTCCACTACCAGCATATAATACCACTTTACGGAAACGCTTGCAAACTCCTTTTCACCGACACAGATAGCCTTTGTTACCATATTTTCACATCTGATGTATATACTGACATGCAGCTTAACATTGATGAATATGGCACGTCCGATTACCCCTGTGGGCACTTTTTGCATAGCCGCAGCAATGCCAAAGTCATAGGCAAGTTTAAAGATGAGTGTAACGGCGAAGCCGTTTTGGAATTTTGTGGTCTCCGCTCGAAAATGTACAGTTTACTCTTACCTAACGATAAGGAAAAGAAGACCGCTAAGGGAATTAAGAGAGGTTTTGTGAAGAAGTGTATTCGGCATGCTGACTACAGAAATTGTATTCTTGAAGAGAAGGTAACATCATCCAAATTTCGTGTTATACAGAGCAGAAAGCATGAACTACATACTGCTGAACTGTGCAAAGCGGCACTTTCTCCTTACGACGATAAGCGTTACTTGCTAAATTCGTCTGACTCTCTTGCATATGGCCATGTAAATATTCCATCTGGTGCAAATATTGCATAAAGATATATGGAAATTGTTGAAATCTGTAGTTTAATTAATTGTCCTATGCGAAAATTGTCGAACACTGTAGATTTTTGACTTGGACACTGCGAAAAACACAACGAACGCTGTAATTATGTAAAATAAAAGGCCTTGCGTCATCATACAAGACGTTTTGCAATCGTATTGAACTGGAGATTAGTTGCGTTGTAAATATTCGAACTCTAGTATAAATGTTGAACGCTGTTGCATACTCGTGCATATTAATTAAAAAGATTTGTGTTGAAAAAAAATTTAAACTCTACTGTGCTCGTTCTTTCATACTTATTTAAATTGCTATATACACTAACAAGATTATCGCATGCCTATTGGATGCTGGGTAATAAGATTCTCGCTCGCCATCATCAAAGAAGTCCATTGATCATAAAAGAAGTCATAAAGACATTAAGGCGGCCGTTGGACATCAAAGGTCTTCGTTGGTGACGACCACAGGTCATTAAAAAGTCATTAGTAAGATCATTAAAGGCATCCGTTGGACATCAAAGGTCTTCGTTGGTGACGACGACAGGTCATTAAAAAGTCATTAGTAAGATCATTAAAGGCATCCGTTGGACATCAAAGGTCTTCGTTGGTGACGACGACAGGTCATTAAAACGTCATTAGTAAGATCATTAAAGGCATCCGTTGGACATCAAAGGTCTTCGTTGGTGACGACGACAGGTCATTAAAAAGTCATTAGTAAGATCATTAAAGGCATCCGTTGGACTTCAAAGAAGCCATCAAAGAAGGGTGTTGGTCATAAAAGAAGTCATTAAAGATTTAGATCAAAGGAAGCCGTTGGACTTTATAGATCAAAGGAGATATTTACGGCTTGAGGCAATAAACGGTTGTGATGGGTCACTGCTTAGCGCTGATTGGCCACAGCTTTCCGAGGTTTCTCGTTTGATTGACAGCAGCTTTCCGAGGTTTCTCGTTTGATTGACAGTTAGTTGGGACACTGCTTAGCGCTGATTGGTCGGCGGATTATAGCGGCTGACAGATTAGCATAATAGCCCGGCGGATTACGTAATAGCTCAGCGGATTAGCACAATAGCCCGGCTGTAGCGCGGCTGGCGGATTAGCGCGGCGGGCGGGTGGCTTAGCCTACTAGCCCATAGCCCATAGCCCGGCGGATTAGCACAATAGCCCGGCTGTAGCGCGGCGGGCGGATTAGCGCGGCGGGCTGGCGGGCGAGCGAATTAGCCTACTAGCCCAGCGGCTTAGCATAATAGCCCATAGCCCATAGCCCAGCGGCTTAGCACAATAGCCCATAGCCCATAGCCCATAGCCCAGCGGTTTAGCACAATAGCCCATAGCCCATAGCCCATAGCCCGGCGGATTAGCACAATAGCCCATAGCCCGGCAGGTTACGTAATAGCCTAGCAGGCCATGGGGGCGTGGCCTAATAGCCCAGGAGCCAAGGGGTCGGGGCCTAATAGCCCGGCAGCCAAGGGGGGGGTTGGGGCCTGGAATTAACGATAATCCCTCCATTGTTCTTGAACTGTCCTCCTTTCACTACTTCCATGCATCCCGTTTTCCTTCTGTTGATCCATCCATCTTTCCGTCCATCCTTCCGTCCGTCTTATTCGCCCTTCCGTATACGTTCATCCCATCATGGTTTATCAGCCTTTCCTTCCTCATTCCTTTTCTCATTCATCCTTTTTTCTCGTTCCTTCATCCCGTCTTTTTTGCTTGTTTATCTTGTGCTTCCTTTTCTCAATCAGTTTGTTCTTCAGTGCGTCAGTCCTTTCGTCCGTCTGTCCTTCCAGTCTTGAGTCCTCACCTCCATTCTGTTGTCCGTTCATATCATCAGTATTTTCTCATGTCCATTTGTCCATCCATCCGTCCGGCCGTGTGGCGACAATGCATTCCCTCAGCATAGAAGAAGGCGGGATGCTGAAGATGCTGAAGATGCTTCTGCTGCTATAGGAATGATGCGGCTCTTGTAGCGATGACAATGTGACTGCCGCTGCTGCTGCTGGTGCTGCTGCGGCCGTGTCCGTAGACTGCCTGGTTCCCGTCCATTGTCTGCTGGGATTTGTTTTCTTCTAAGAAAATTTACACGGCACCTCTTGAAAATAAATGGGGCGACAGACTGAAGACGCACTGCAGGCTGCAAGATGAATGACCGACACGCGGCCGAATGATTGACTGATGACCGACTGACCGACGGACTTATTGACTTGCTGGCTGACTTACTGACTAACCGGTTTACTAACAGACTGATTTACTGGCTGGTTGACTGTCTAATTGATTCTCTGTTTCACTGAACGAATGAATGAATGAATGATTGATTGAATGAATGAATGAAATGAATGAATGAGTATTGAACCGACTGTAGCTGACGATTTAACTGACTAACTTAGATTGACAGGCTATCTTTCTCAATCACATTTTCAGCCATATTTAAGTCATCCACTCGGTAGTGACATAATATGAGTTATTTCAACGGCGACATTGGTATTTGGTAGTGACCTATCTGATATGGCAAATACTGAAGTCGGTGCAAAAAGGAAAATTTTCTGGTTCACGTAGCTAAAGCACACACGACACAATCCCTTTAAAACAGTCATGCAACTTGTATGACTGCAGTGCCAGCGGTGCAATTGAAATTGAAACGGATAAAAAGGAGAAAGACATTCATTGTTATTTGCTCGCGTTTTCTACAGAGTTTTGTCTAGATATTTCGATTTTTTATCTATACGAATTCTGCAGCCATTCCGCAATGCATCGATGGCAAAATTTGAAATTTGTTAGATGTGTCAAAGGCAAAAACTGGAGCTGCAGATCTTGGCAAAATATTTTTTCCATATCTTCCAGTATCCCCCGTTGCTTCTGTTGCTTCTGTTGCTTCTGTTGCTTCCGCTGTTTCTGTTTGGTCTCTTGAGTCTTCTCCATCTCAGCATCAGACGCATCTTTTTCAATTGGTTCATACACCACAGATTCTGCCGACTGCAGACTTTTGGGTATTGACGTCAAGAAGCAGCAACTGCTGTTCGGCCATGCGCTGTGTGTACACAGTCTATTGTGACTACATTGTTTTCGTGTTCATCGCATATTTTCTTCGAGTCTGCACACGCCACACGTAGGCTGTATATAGTAGAAAGGAAGGCATGCCTAGGGGGGATGGATTAACTTCTTGATAATAATAATAAATTACAATCAGCACGGCCCGGGCACCCTAAAAGTCGCCGGCCCCTGGTCATTTGCCCCCACCCCATTCGGTGGACGGCGGACCTGACCGTAGCTATGGGAGAGGGGTGTTTTGGGTGTTTGAATACAACCCCGAAATGAAATAATGAAATAATGAAATAATGCATTTAATTAGCGCATGATATAGCCTAAGAACTACAGTTTGCACTGTATTGGCCGCCTCTGCAGAACCCGCTATGAGAACTCACGAGTCACGACGCATCTATATTCTACAAGCCCCTTAGTAACTGTTGGTTCGATTGCTTGTGGGCTTGTGGGCTTGTCGCTTGCTTATGGAGTAACGGTCGAGTGAACACCCACGCCCAATAAAATCCTGACTACGGCTTGCACCCCAGCATAATGGATACTATGGATAGGTAAATAGATGAATAGATGGATAGATGGGTGAATGGTGGAGTGGATGATGAATGAATGGATGGATGGATGATTAATGGATGGATGGATGGATGGATGGATAGATGGATGGATGGATAGAGGGATGGATAGATGGATGGATGAATGGATGAATGGATGGATGGATGAATGGATGGATGGATGAATCAATCAAAGAATCGTTGAATTTTTGGATCTATAGATAGATCTGGGTGGCCGAAAGTAGTGACGTCGACCTGGCTTAATGACAATGATCAATTTCATGGCATGAGTCTAACCCTAAGAGCCCGGCCTGCACATGGCAAATACAGGGTCTTACCAGTCACGGTGCATGTCATGGTTGGAGGAAGATGACCGTGCAGTGAGAAGAGAAAGTGAAGGCGGAGGCCTGGTGGACCTGGTGGACTCTGCCCCTCAAGTGACATAAATCAATGGCCGACCGGAGACTGTCTTCCCATAATTCCATCGGTTGCTGTTGCTGCATTAGGAGAGCAAGAAGCAGCAGCGGCACCGCGCATGCGCCCTAAAGCCAATCAACCTCGAACACGACGCACCACCTCACGCACCGAACGACCAACCGACCGACAGACGGACGTATACAGACGGATAGACAGATAGGCAGACGGATGGAGGAACGGACAGACAGACGGATGGACAGACGGACTGTGGGTCCGGACGGGACACGCGATGCTGTCTTGCGGGCCGTAATTTAGTCTTAATTAATATCGCAAAATGGATATCGCGATCTTGGCAAGAATTCTCAGAGCTCCTTTGGTCGACTCTCTGTAGATTAAGACGCTGGTGGTGGTGACGGTGGTGGTAGTTGTGGTGGTGCTGGTGGTGGTGGTAGTGGTGATGGTGGTGGAAGTGAAAGTGAAGATGGTGGTTGTATAGGTGGTGGTGGTGATGGTGGAGGGTGGTGCTGCGTGGTGGTGGTGGATCTGGTGAAGTGCTGAATGACGGTATAGTCCTATAGTGTGTGATTCCAGAGGGTCGCTGAATTACCAGTGGCAATAGCAGCAGCAGCTGAAGCTGAAGACAATGCATATGTGAGGGCAGATGTATGTGCATCAGTGCGTGAGCGCGGATGGTGTGGAGGGTGGATGGGAGGGATAGACGGAGAGATGGACGGAGGGAGGGAGGGAGAGATGGAGGGATGGAGGGATGGAGGGAGGGAGGGATGGAGGGGAGCGGGACGTTTAAGGCGGTGGCATGTGCGCTGCAAGTGGATAATTTCAAAATCTAATCACGGCCGAGAGGAATTGGAAATTAATTACGCTGAAAAATTGATCCCATGGGCGCAAATAATCCAGACGCTCGATATATATATATATATATATATATATATATATGTGTATACAATGTTCTATACATATCTGTATATATAATATATATATATATTTATATAGGCCTATATTTATATATACATATATGATGCTGACTTGTTGCTTCTGTTCTTTAAAGCCAGTATAAATATGTATATATTTAGATATGTAGGTTATTTATATGTGCATATATATATATATATGTATGCGTGTATAAAACTGTATATATATATGCACATATGCATATATAATATTATTATTCATTGCGCTGCAAACTGTATACAGAGAGCGACGCAACAGGAGAAGGTAACATTAAAGAATATACTGCAATGCACTTGTTGTGTATAGTATGAGAATTGAAAATGGAAAACTCTTCTGCAGTGAACCAATCTAAGCCTATGTTCCTTCGTCCCAATCATCTGCCAATGTGCTGTGGACATGGGCGGAGTTTATCAGAGGTTAGGGGGGGGCTAAGCCTCCCAAGAAGACCCAAATTCATTTTTTTACCGTGTAAATGGTAACTTTTCCCAGACTTAACCCCCCCCAAGAAGGCTTTAGCCCCTCCAAGAACGGAAACCAAACTCCGCCCATGGCTGTGGAGATATATGTTCCATACAATGTTACGTGCGTGTAATGTAATGTAGTTCAGGGCGTAATCAATATTTTATGAAACGCCACTTCTATATATATAGACATCCAACGTTGATCTAATGGCAAAATTGTCAGCACTGTAAAAAAAGACTGCCTCTAGGCCTCTATGGTTTCTGGAAATTGCACCTATGGACCCAGGGTAGACTAAATGAAAAAATTATACATAGCACCGTGCTATAAAGCACAGGCAAGATTATATACAGAGATGCAAGCCTATTTACGCAGTATACAAAACACTGCAATCGCATAAGCCTTAAGGCTATAGGACTAAGCAAAATTTATGTGAGTACGGAAGTATTAGTGCAGCTGCAGTGTAAATAAACGCATTTGTTGTCTCTTTTGCAAAATATTTAATCTAGACTAGTCTATGTAGCCTACT
>OX457039.1:13412650-13422650 GCA_949752735.1 Lumbricus terrestris | reverse complement strand
ATTGATAATTAATAATTGATAATTAATAATTGATAATTAATCATTCATAATTAATAATTGATAATTAATAATTGATAATTAATAATTCATGATTCATAATTGATAATTAATAATAATATTATATTCATTCACTGCTTCTGTTCAACACAATCGAAATGATTTATCGCGACAGACTAGCAGATCTATCTATAGACCTTTACATGATGATAAATTATTAATTCAACAGTTCATGCCGAAGATTATTCATCCATAAATGAGGTTCAATCCAGCTCAGACTAGACTTGGTATATCACACACTCACAGATAGGCCTACATCCAAATTCCTAGGCATAGACTGCGCAGTGCACACCTATTTACACAACGTTTATTTACATAGCGCCATCAGTTCAGCGTCTTTCAAAAATCAGATGATCCGTAGGCCTACAAACAGCGCATCTTTTGTGCAACTTGTCGATGCGATGTCATGATCATGACCTTCTCATTTGACCTCGTTTCGCACATTTTTTCAGCATACTTACAATACGCGCAGTTGATCTCTTTCATAATTGCTAAGATCCACGGCTAGAGTACTCGACTACTCGAGAGTATAACGATTATTCCTTCCAATCCATTTGGACCCTATTTAATTATTATTCATTCCAAAAACATATAAGCATCATATGTAAAACTATATATATATATATATATATATATATATATAATCATACTGCATGCTGCAATGTCTTCCTGAACAATCTGCTGACCATTCCTTCGTGAATATATATATATACACATATATAATTATATATATATTTATATATATGTATCAGTCCCGTTTTCCCAATGATCACGTATAATTACCCAAATTCCCGTAATCGTCCTATATTATAGTAATGGGCAAGGCAGGGCAGGGCAGAGGGATCGTCAGTCAGTCACAGTCGTTCAGCGGAATGGTTAGCGTTGGTTAGTGAGGTCCTTGTAAAGTGGCGGCTGAGAATTTCATTCGTTTTTGTTTCTGTCGTTGATTGCAGAACCACACACGAACGACGTTCTTCTTCAGGTCGAGTTTGTCGGCGATCTGCGCGATCTTCTCGCCCGACGGACGCGGCTGGATGGCGAAGTAGGCCTCGAGGGAGCGCTTCTCAGGGGCGGCGATCGAAGTCCTCTTCCGCTTCTTGTCGGCGGCGCCGTTGAAGAGGTCGTTCCGCATCCTGTTCTCCCTGGCCGCCTTCTCCGCCTCCTCGAGCCACGCCTGGAGGACGGGCTTGAGCGCCACCATGTTGTTGTGGCTGAGGGTGAGCGATTCGAATCGACAGATCGTGCTCTGGCTGAGCGATCCAACCCCGGGGATCTTCAGCTTACCGAGGGCGGACCCGACGTCCGCCTGCGTCACTCCGATCTTGATCCGCCGCTGCTTGAAGTGCTCGGCGAACGCCTCCAGTTCCCTGGTGTCGCAGTCGCCTAGCTCACCGCCCCCCGCGGAGGAGTGCATCGGGTGGAGACCGACGACCGAGTGGTGCAGGGTCTGCTGGAGACAGTGCAGGCCGGCGGCGGCGGACTGACCGGGGTGGCCTGGGTGCCCGGGAACGGGTCCGGTCGGTCGGCCCTGGTGGCCAGACGACGAGTAGGCCGATTGGTACATCTGCTGCGAGGTAATACCACCACCACCGCCTCCTATTCCACCGCCTCCTATTCCGACTCCGTTTCCAGATAATCCGGAATGATGGTCAATGGTAGACATGTTGATGGTGGCGGCAGACAACTGGTCGAGCATCGATTCACCGAAGGCGTGCAGGGGCGTCATCTGTGCCCCTCGCGGGGGCGGCGGGTGCCCCATCGCGCCCCCGTGGTGACCGGGGACGACGGACGACATGTCCCCGCCACCGCCGCCTACGTAGTGACCGTAACCGAGGGCGTCGTGTTTGATGATGGTCGATGGAGGCGTTGCCTTGGAGATGTCGGCCGTTCCTTGGAGACCGTCTGCTGGGTGGTGACCATAGAGACCGTCGTCTAGGCTGCCGAACAGATTCCCCTGAAAGAAGAGAAAACAGCGATGAAGATCAAGACACAAAGCATTCGTCAGTTGATCCTCTTCATTTTTCACGTTCTTCCGTTAGATGGCAATTCAAATATTCTGACAATCTTTATAGCGCCCCTTAAGAAGCTGTACTCCGAGACCATCGATATGCGACCAGCTCACCGGAGTGCACGCATGGATGACAGGAGATGACCAAAGATGGCAGAGAATATCTACATCATATCGCTCGCTGATAATTATCATAGCGCTGTTAGCACAGTTTTAACAACATGTATGTATGTGCACTTGCTATAGCGCCCCATTTAAGAATTCTACTCGGAAGCGCTCCCGACTACAGCGCGGACACTGCATCGGAGCTTCACGCCGAAGCGCTGAGCAATTGTGAGTGAAGAGCCTGCTCAAGGCCCCGAAGCGGCGGCTTGAGGTGGATTCGAACCTGCAACTCTCCGGCTGCAAGGCAACGAACATACCCACCACACCACCGCGCCCCACATACTATATGAACTCTATTGCGGATTTTAAAGGCTATAGGCCTATAGTTAGAATCTGTGCTGAGTTTTAGAGAAAACTTATTGAATTTCCTGCATACCGACATTTAAGACAAGATGTTAATTCGCCAAACGACCAACGGACCAAGCTTATATATATGATGCTAAGATAAAGAGGCGATTGGTCGCGTGGATGTAGGCCTTTAATTTGAATGTTTATTTGTTTGCAAGGATGCATTAAAGTTTGTGTCTATGTGTCCATAGAAATATTATTATTAGCAATGGTTCTACTACGTACGTGGTGTAACTGCATCGGAAAGCGATCTGCAGAAGACAGATCCGGAATTCGTCCCTACATTCAAACACAGAACATTGCAGTGGCTATAGAACGCTACTATGCATGGTTTTGAGTAACACATTCAATTATTGAGAGAGAGAGAGAGAGAGAGAGAGAGAGAGAGAGAGAGAGAGAGAGAGAGAGAGAGAGAGAGAGAGAGAGAGAGAGAGAGAGAGAGAGAGAGAGAGAGAGAGAGAGAGAGAGACAGACAGACAGACAGACAGACAGACAGAGACAGAGACAGAGACAGAGACAGAGAGAGAGAGAGAGAGACAGAGAGAGAGAGAGAGAGACAGAGACAGAGAGAGAGAGAGAAAGAAAGAGACAGAGACAGAGACAGACAGACAGACATAGACGGAAACAGAGACAGAGAGACATACCGAGAGACAGAGAGAGATCGACAGACAGGGATAGAGACAGATCAGGGGCGGATCCAGGGGGGGCCAATCCGGCCATGGCCCCCCCCCATTTCAAATCACCATGGGACGTGGCCCCCCCATCCATGGTGGACAAAAAAAATTCAGGGTGTCCGTCATGCACAGGAGAATTAATGTATAAATGTAATTAAAATCTATAATAGAAATAATATATATGTGTGTAATCTAAGTCTCTCACGCAATTGCATTGTCTTAATATAAAGCAACGAAATGAAACAATCTTATAACACTATCCAACTATGATTTATGGCATACAATGTAAGTCAATCGTGTATATATTCGTAGTAAATTTTAAAAACATTAACACAAATAAACACAAGTATAACTAAGTACAACTAACTATTAATTACAAATCAAGTTAAAACGAACAACAGTGTTTGGGATGTAATTTATTTTTCGCAGATGCCAAAAAATTTCAGGGTGAAACATGTTAAGTTTTTAGTGTAGTCTACATGTGCAAGAAAGTGCGGTGAATGATAACACATGTTTACTCCTTGTTTTTATTTATATCTTACTATATTTCATTCAGTAGTGGGAGTATTTTATTTATTTTAGCCTTAAAACGTCATCACTCTTTTTAGACGAAAAATTAAACACCTTTTTTAAGATTTCGCACGGATGACTACAAAAAGTCATCAGTTTATTGGGATGCTAAATTGAACACCTTTTTTTGAAAATTTCGCACGGAGGAATAAAAAGTCATCACTCTTTCTAGACAAAAAATTAAACACCTTTTTTAAGATTTAGCACAGATGACTACAAAAGGTCATCGTTTTTTGGGATGCGAAATTAAACACCTTTTTTTAAAATTTCGCACGGAAGACTAAAAAGTCATCACTCTTTTTAGACGAAAAATTAAGCACCTTTTTTAAGATTTCGCACGCATGACTACAAAAAGTC
Source organism: Lumbricus terrestris (assembly GCA_949752735.1). Lineage (NCBI taxonomy): Eukaryota > Metazoa > Annelida > Clitellata > Crassiclitellata > Lumbricidae > Lumbricus > Lumbricus terrestris. The sequence goes on along the minus strand of OX457039.1, from coordinate 13,418,471 downwards.
ATCAGTTTTTTGCGATGCTAAATTAAACACCTTTTTTGAAAATTTCGCACGAAAGAATAAAAAGTCATCAGTCTTTTTAGACGAAAAATTAAACACCTTTTTTAAAGATTTAGCACGGATGACTACAAAAAGTCATTAGTTTTTGGGATGCGAAATTAAACACCTTTGTTGAAAATTTCGCACGGAAGACTAAAACGTCATCACTCTTATTAGACGAACAATTAAACACCTTTTTTAAGATTTCGCACGCATGACTACAAAAAGTTATCAGTTTTTTGCGATGCTAAATTGAACACCTTTTTTGAAAATTTCGCACGGAAGACTAAAACGTCATCACTCTTTTTAGACGAAAAATTAAACACCTTTTTAAAGATTTCGCACGCATGACTACAAAAAGTTATCAGTTTTTTGCGATGCTAAATTGAACACCCTTTTTTGAAAATTTCACACGGAAGAATAAAAAGTCATCACTCTTTTTAGACGAAAAATTAAACACCTTTTTTAAGATTTAGCACAGATGACTACAAAAAGTCATCAGTTTTTTGGGATGCGAAATTAAACACCTTTTTTGAAAAATTTCGCACGAAAGACTAAAAAGTCATATCACTCTTTTTAGACGAAAAATTAAACACCTCTTTTAAGATTTCGCACGGATGATCAAAAAATTTCATCGGTTTTTTGGGAAGGAAAATTGAACACCCTTTTTGAAGATTTCCGGCGGATTACTTAAAAAAATCTAGTTTTCGGGAAAGAAGTTTTTAAGTAAAGTCAATATTTATTGAGATCTTATGGCACTCTTATAAGCACTGAAAAGTACAGCTATTTTGTTAAGAGAACAGCTTAAAATGCTACCATTGCAATGTGAAAATTCAAAAAGTTTCTGGTGGGGAGGGGCATATCCCCTCCCCACACCCCTCCCCTACCACTCTCGGCGCTGCGCGCCTCATGATTGTCTTCAGACGGTGAATTATGTAACCCTCCGGAAACCTCAATCCCCCTAGAGGTGAGGGCTAAATTAAACTCTGGTTCCGCCAAAAACGACTAAAATAGTTAATCAGATTTCCAGCGAAAGATCAACAAAAAAATTTCCGACCCCAGCCCCAAAATTTTTTGGCCCCCCCCTTCGAAACGTTCTGGATCCGCCACTGAGACAGATAGATACAGAGAGAGATAGAGACAGAGAGAGAGACAGAGAGAGACAGACAGACAGACAGACAGACAGACAGACAGAGGCAGATACAGAGACAGAGACGAAGACAGACAGAGACAGACAGAGAGAGAGAGAGAAAGAGAAAGAGAAAAAGAGAGACAGAAAGAAAGAAAGAGAGGGAGAGATCACATAATTTTTTTTATCATTTTACACATTCAAAATCAAGGACAACAGTAATAGGCATCTATTCACAGCGAACTTTTAGACCGAGCGGTGTAAAATATTCTCAATGTTAGACCCCGGAAAAACTGATGACAAGCTGCATTTAACTTTTTCATGTACATATTTGTTCGTAGATGCTGCAAAAATAGATGCCAAACTCACGATCAATTAGCATCTTTTTAGGAAGCAATTTAGTAGCGAACTATATTTTTGGCGGTACCGCATTAATTAATTACCGCTGTATGAATATTGAGTAGAAAGCGTCCCATTTCACCATTAGTAAATCGCCGCGCTATGAATATTCAATAGCAAACGTCATGATACGTCATTAATTAAATCACCGCCTTATGAATATTCATCAGCAAGCGTGCTATTTCGCGGTTGTAAATAAACGTCGATCTTACTATAATTATTATTACATTACGTGTTTAAAGAGTTTTAAACACAATTCTAATATGTCATAGTTATTAGTTATTATCCGAAAAATCATTACTAATTCGGTAAGTTTATTTATTTTTCAGAATATGGCGGTTCAATTGAATCTTTAACGTTTTCACGGCCCAGTACAGCCAGTGGCTTGATATGCGTAGGGCTGTACAATGTAGGCCTATTTGTAATCTATCAACCCATCGAGTAGGCTAAATTGGCAAATTCATCTAATTCATTTATTAGAAGTAGGCCTACGAAGCCTGACACGGACGCAACTTATACAGTGACTCAGTGAGTCAATATTGTAAAGGGCATTTACGGAAACTGTCACAATGCAAGGATAAAATAATGTTGGTAGTGTCACTAGCGTGCTCCAACAGAATACACGAGATCTGCTATGACGATCTTTAATGAATAAGCCCAATGAAAAGTTATGCGGTTTAGTTTGAAGATTATAATTATCCAAACTAAAAAGAAAGGGCGGAAAGACCAGTGGATGAGATTAGGATGGTCGTTAATGGCTTTACACAGTCTGTCACAGACACTTCGGCCAATTGGAGGGAATTCCCGGGCACCGCCGGATACCCCAGCTAGTTATGTAACATAAGGTAATGTAATTTGAAACTTATGATGCTCATTGCTGTGAGTGTAACTCATAGCAGTGACCATTCAGTAGCACTTCCAGTGTGAGTACCGTACCTCGAGAGAAGAAATGGGGTTTGGAGAGAGATAGAAATAGATCTAGGAAGAACAAGTGAAGAGGAAGATAGAGCATTTCAGAGGGAAAGGGCAATGGTAGAAGATGATCTAATTTGGGTCAAAAAATTTCTTTATTACAGGACAAACGGATCATTGAAGTTCGAAGAGCAGAGAGGTCAGAGGGAAGCTGTAGAATGAGGAGTGTGAATGAGATCTACGAGATCTTTCAGAGCAAAACCCAGTTGAAAATAGGAGGAGCGAGTAAGGTTCGTAATATGTCCAGAGAAAATGAGAAATGACCCGTGAGATAGAGTGCATTACTTGCAACTACAAAATGTTATTAAAAATTCCATGCAGCACCCAGTTGTGTTCATGTGGGAAAATGCATGAGATGTGTTCTCCTGCCTACATGCAAGGTTGTGGCATGGTCTGTGACAACGCTGAACTGCTTAACAAAATAGTCATTGAGGCTGATGAAGATCATTTTTAGATAGCTATATAGATTACCTGAAAGCAATGGATGGACTTGAGTTTTATGATGATGCAGTAGAAACAGACATGAACTTGAATTGAACAATGAAAACATCTGTTGAAGGAGTAGGCCATTGCAATGATTTCTAATTTTTAGATTTATGTTTACATCCATTTGTTTGCATTCTAGTGTCTACTCATAATTATAGTCATGTGTGTGGAGTTTCTTACTAGCTGTGTCAGGGCAATCAGGTCTACCCAATATTATTACTAGATTATGGCTCATACTGTTGAGTCTTAATTTCTGCAGATTAATTTGTAGGCCTACTCGGTTTTTTTAATCTGGACTACTTTATTATAGTGCATTTCAATTTTCTCTTTTATTATTTCTGCTTATCATTTTGGTGTTTTGATCTATAATATGCAGAAATTGGCAGACAAGGCCTCTGGTGATTTAAGAAAAATTTGTCCATGTAACCACAGTATTATACTGTGATGTAACCTTGATTTAATCTTAACGTGCGTTACAAATTCTTAATTTCAAGCTTTTGCATTTATAAATTTATATTTTTGAATGATGCTTTCAAGGTGATTGATGTGAATGCTATTGAAAGAGTTGAAGAAGCCCCCAAAATTAATAAAATAGAAATTATGTGTACTTTTGTAAAGCTTAATGCATTCATTACATATAGACATTAACTCGATAGTGCTTCATAACTTGTGTTCAATGTGTCCACCACTTGTTATGAGTCTCTTGGCAAAGTTCTTGGTACCCTGTTTCTTTTCTAGATTATAACAACAATTATTCTCTGACAATATTAAGTCTATATGATAACAATTAATTGATACGTGACTCAATAAAATCGCTTTTTGTTGCGTTATATATTGGAATCGTCAAAAATGAACGTTGTGTGGACTCACTAAAAGTGAAATAACTTTTGTTCTGTTTGAAATATTTTGGTGAAATTTGGCAGTTGTACGTACATATGAATTTCCCTTAAGCTTGTAAAACGTGATGGGAAAAATTCTTACTTCTGGCCAAGATATTGGCAAAAAACCTTAGAAAATCTTTAGAGGCGTCTTTTTTTGGTCCACCCTGTATATTAATTGTCGTCCGATTTGTGGGCATCTTCACCAGGACTTACTAGACACTGTATAGATTAAGTTCATGTAGAGATTTGCTTGTCATCAGTTTTTCCTGGGTGACTCTGCTTGTCTGCCCGTCTATTTCATTAAATCCAGTAGCTTTGAACGTAAGCCAACATAACATTTTGGTGACAAGAGTGCAATACGATGGACTAAGAATACAGTGATAAGTAATAATAGCGTTTTTATTCAACGCTAGTGAATAAGCTGGTGCCCTGCGCTTGGCTTTCGAGTGGCGCTTTAGAAGTTTGGAGACTAAGATTACGATTTACGATTACGATCAATAAACCTTTGTAATGTAATGTTGGCAAATCTGCCATGGAAAAGCGTCTTGGCAGCATTTAAGCAGGAATGGAGATTAATGATATAATTTAAATAAACAAAAGACAAAATGCATGACATGGAATACAGCGCAACATAACAACAGCATCACGTGACGTGGCACCAGGGCTGAAACTTGAAAGTGAGCCGGGTCTGTCCGGGTATACGACCCGACTTTCAATTTGGCGCCTTGTTTTGTCGTATCTTAGCTGGGTAGTATGTTTGACATTTAGGCCCACGCATTTATCACATCTTTCGCTTATTATTAGATAAAAAAAAGTGCAGAAAATCAAAAACATTAACGCATCGGCCGTTCGTTCGTTCCACATACATGTATGCCTATTTTTTATATGAGCCTACCAGGTGTATAGCTCAGAACCGGCTATAGTTTTTCAAAACCACTTTCAGCCCTGCGTGACACCACTGAATTATAGGCCTAACATAACAGTAATACAGCACAGCATGACCTTAGATAATACATGAAACATGACACAACCTATAACGGAACAGAACATTACATAACACAAAACCGCATTGCATAGCATCACATATCTTTGCTGTCCAGTCTCTGACGTTGCAGCTCGTCGTGTAGGCCTACTTCGCTCTTCAGCTAGGGGTGAGCTTCTAGTCCCGCGGGCTCGTTTAGCTATTAAGCAGCGCCGTGCTTTCTCGGTCGTGGGGCCTACTGTCTGGAACGACCTCCCGGTTGCGCTTCGTTCTCTACTTGTGTTCCATCCGACTGGGTTCTACAAGTCTCTCGAGTCTTTTTTCTTTGTTTGTGGCTGGGCTGGGAGCGCCTCTGAGTAGTTTCTTGAAGGGGCGCTATATAAATGCTCTGAATGAATGAATGAATGAATGAATGAATAACATTACATAACACAAAATCGCATAGCATAGCATCACACAACATTACATAACACAAAATCGCATCACATAACATCACATAACATAACATAACGTAACATCGTAACACAATGCAAGGCAGAATAACTTCAACAACAAACATGGCATACATGTACTGCATGGTTGCTTCAAACCGATTCGGAAGTCTGAGTCTCTGAGCGGCAGTGCATGCAGGCTGCAGAATATTTGTTCTATATCGTGTGGATATTGAACGGCCGTGCATTTGACGTTATCAATAATAAATAAGCTTGATTATAAGCATCTCTCTAATTACACTAAGAGCGGAATGTGTGCAGAGCAAAAGCCAGACGCCGCTGCGTATAATTATATATAAATCTCGCTGCAGCAATGGAGAAGAAGTGATGTGGGAAAAGATACATCGAAGTGCAGGGTGAGAATTGCCGGGGTTTGGGGGTTTACCCCCCCCCCCCCGTTTTTCTAAAGAGTCCCATAGCAAAGTCTGTTTTTCACACCCCAATT